>JAZAVI010000853.1:0-50000 GCA_036326025.1 Chrosomus eos
TAATAAAGCTCTTTCCTAACGAGCTGATGATCTGAATCAGGTGTGTTAAATGAGGGAGACATACAAACTATGCAGAGCAGTGGCTCCCTAGGACCAGGATTGAGATCCACTGCCTTAAAGGGTTTAAACTCTTTTCACTGTAACAGACACACACCTCACACACACACACACACACACACACACACACACACACACAACACACACACAACACACACACACACACACACACACACACGTCAAGTCACTTACATTTTAGATGCAATATTGACGCTTTTTCTGTTTCAGCAGCGAAAATAGTTAAACAAAGATCACAGCAGAACCATTGCGCATCTCACAGCAACATGTTTTCTCATTACTGAATGATTCAGCATTTTGGACAAATTGGTTTACTCAAAGATTCAATTAGGGTTGTGCCGATAGACGATATCATAGTTAAGCCAGCATCGCGACCCCCCCCCCCCCATGTTTCCATGGTGACGCGTCATGCTTGGCACGTGATTCACCACAGCCAAAATAGCGCTGTGTGACATGTAACGTTAGCGCTTTTATTTATAAATATTAACAAACCTGGTTACCATGTCATCAACTATCTTCTATTCTGATTCTCAAATGTGTGTAAGTGAGTTTGTTTTGTCGTTTAAAAAACAGTTTCTCCCGAAATACATGGCCGGTGAACTGGGAGAAGAATAGAGTTAACTTTATACTTACACTGTGTGTCTGATATGAATAAAATCCGTCGGCAAATATATTTGAATGGGTTGTTATTGCTGCTTCCATAGACACCATTGTGTATTTTACAAACTATAAATGTATTGTTTTGCTATAAATTATATGCATTTAAATGTCTGAAACCTAAAATAAACATTATGTGGTTAAAAACACTGAATAGTTGTGATATAATATGACAAGCACTGAACGCGTCTGTCTCTGGCTCAGCGCCAGCCACAGCGCGAAAGCACAGTCTGGATCTGGCTGCTCTGTCACGTGTACATTGTACATCATGTACATTCGCTCCTAGTGGTCAGCTGCTGCAGACTCAGAGCGTGCCGAAATCAAAATGGCTGATGAGATGTAGAGGAAAATATCTCCGCGTTGTGCCTACGCCCCTTAGCTGTTCTAAATCCACTGTAAAACACGGCTTTGCGGGGCTTATTGCTTAAGTGAAAAATTAAAACGTTAGCCCCGCCCCTCCTCCCGATATCATCGTCCATCGCGATGTTTCACTGTACACATCGTCTGATGCCAAATTGGTAGACATCGCAAACCCTAGATTCAATGACCAATCCATACCTGTCTCATTCATGAATGACTCAGTCGTTCGAACGAATCGTTTGAACGAATGAATCAATGACTCGCTCATTAAGACGGTAGCCTGGCGACACCTAGTGACGGTTCAGTGTTATGTTTAAAAGTATCATTCTTTCCAACGATTTTTAATTGACTCATATTTAAAACAATCTCATAACATCTTTTAATGCATTGTTATTTTTCAATGTAAATGATGTAATTTGATCAGCCCTACCTAGGGTAACAGCCATATAGTATCTTATTATTCTAAATAATTGAATTTATTGATCAAATTTACAAATTAAAATGAAAGATGAAGCATACATTTAATAAGACTGGACTAGGGGTGCCTTGCAGATATTACAATTATGCACTTTTAAATATACCATTGCCACCCACCGTCAATTTGGTGTGTATGTGTTTGTGTGTGTGTGTGTGTGTGTGTGTGTGTGTGTGTGTGGTGTGTGTGTGTGTGTGGTTGGTTTGTGTGGGTTGGTTTATGTGATTTATGAGGACACAAATTTGTATAATGACGTGTATTACACTGGTATTACAACTTATGGGTGGTTTATGAGGACATTTCAAAAGTCCTCATAAATCAAATGGCTTGAAAAACATAAAAAACAATGTTTTATTAAAAAAATTTAAATGCAGCATGTCTGTTATATGCCTTTACTTTATTAAAAAAACGTATTTAAAAAATACAAGGCTTAAGACATTTATTTCCTTTTTTAATGAAGGCCAAACCACACAGCAGTGAAATGGTTAATCTAGCCCCACTCCCCCTCCCCCTCCCCCTCCCCACACTCACAGACACACACACAGAGAGCAGGCGCATAGCCCCACTCCCCTCCCCCTTCCCACACTCACAGACACACACACAGAGAGCAGGCGCATAGCCCCACTCCCCCTCCCCTTCCCACACTCACAGACACACACACAGAGAGCAGTCACAGAGACGTAGGCTCAGAGAGAAATGACCATATTCAAACCAAAATATCTGACTTCCTCTTGGTTATTGCTAATGACTGTAAATTAGAAAGTTGTCTGGCTGGAGGAGAACTATATAAATACAGATTTTTGTAACTCTAGATGAAACTAACCCGCCCACTTTTGTCAAAAGGTGGCGCTACTGAGTCCCTGCACCACGCCCATTTCTGAAACTATGCACATGTCACCTGGCTAATAAATATGATCTGTCTGTCGAGTTTCATGCAATTTTAAGCAATTTCAGGCATGCTAAGAGTCTCAAAAGCATCCAAAAAGAATATTAAAGTTTGATGGATTGCCACAGCAACAGTTTCAAAGATATCAAGAATCCATTCACAGGTCTTCATCTGCCGTGTATTTACATTATACAGATGAAGTTTGAAGCAAATCGGGTAAAAATAAGAGGGTGATTTCAAAGCATTTTGAAAGTGACACACTTCCTGCTGCCAGTTGGTGGCGCTATAACTTTGACTCACAATAGTCACATCCATGTGATCGGGCTCTTACAACGAACACACTGCTGAAGTTTCATCAAGATTAGTTAATGTATGCAGTAGTTATGACACACTTCCCGTTTCACGTTTCTCGCCATAATTTCGTTTCCTCGCCACGGCCAAACCGTTCGAGATATCAAAAATCCCCTCGCAAACTTTCATCCTCAATGTCTTGACTTCACGCTGACCGAGTTTCGTGCCGTGTGTTTGAATTCTCTAGGAGGAGTGTTTCACATTCCTTTGCATGCGTTTTCCAAACAAGCCTAAATAGCCGACTTCCTGTTGGGCTGGGGTAAAAAGTTAGAGTGCGAAGTATATATGAAACGATGAGATCTACATGTGTACCGAGTTTCATATTATTACATGCAAGCGTGTTTGATTTATGGACCATGTTTTCGGACCCCGTTCCAGGGGCGCTGTCGAGCCCCCCTGCCACGCCCGGGTACCATCTTCAGCCCGGCCCTGATGGCCGCGGGTTCTGACATGTGTGCAAAGTTTCAGGAGTTTTTGAGCATGTTAAGGCCTCCAAAAGTGTCCAAAAGGTAGTAAAAAAATAATTAGAAGAAGAAGAAGAAGAATTATAAATAATCCTTAGGAAAACAATAGGGCCTTCGCCCTTTGGGCTTGGGCCCTAATAATCCTTAGGAAAACAATAGGGCCTTCGCCCTTAGGCTTGGGCCCTAATTAAAGCTGCAAGCAGCATTGAAAGGGCCCTCGCACACGTGCCATCGCCACCCGGTGGCTTTAGGAAGACAGACCATGGTGGGCAATGTGCATTTAAGTAGATAAATATAGTGGGAGTATGTCAAAGTCAGTTACAAAAATGTCCTTTATTATGGGTATAATAACATGCTGTTAAACATGTCACTTCCTGTTGCCAGCAGGGGGCGCTATGACTGTAACTGAATATGAGCATGCACATGTGTTCAGGACAGAACTCTTATCAAACATGTGAAGTTTGGGGCAGATTTAACTTTGCCTTCTTAAGTAAAAACAACTTCCTGTTTCATAGCATTAGCATGCTTTAGCACTTAGCTAAGAATTGCTAGCATGTTTAACATGTTTATAACATGTTTATAACTCAATGCATATTTACTATGTTGCCAGTACTGCATCACACTGTTAAACATGTCACTTCCTGTTGCCAGTAGGTGGCGCTATTACTATAACTGAATATTGTCATGTAGATGTGTTCAGGCCATGACTCTTATCAAACGTGTGAAGTTTGGGGCAGATTGGACATTCCATACCTGAGTTACAGCAAATTCCTATTGAATTGCAGTAATAGCATGCTTTAGCACTTAGCTAAGTGCTTGCTAGCATGTTTTAGCATGTTTCAAGTATGTTGTTAGCATGTTTAACACTTGCTGGCACTTTTTTATATGTTATCAGGAGTCCACAACAGTGTTAAACATGTCACTTCCTGTTGCCAGTAGGTGGCGCTATTACTTTAACTGAATATTGTCATGTAGATGTGTTCAGGGCAGGACTCTTATCAAATGTGTGAAGTTTGGGGCAGATTGGACATTGCCTTCTTAAGTAACAACAACTTCCTGTTTCATTTCATTAGCATGCTTTAGCACTTAGCTAAGAAATGCTAGCATGTTTTAACATGTTTATAACATGTTTATAACTCAATGGCATATTTACTATGTTGCCAGTACTGCATCACACTGTTAAACATGTCACTTCCTGTTGCCAGTAGGTGGCGCTATTACTATAGCTGAAAATTGTAATGTAGATGTGTTCAGGGCAGGACTCTTATCAAATGTGTGAAGTTTGGGGCAGATTGGACATTGTCTTCTTAAGTAACAACAACTTCCTGTTTCATTTCATTAGCATGCTTTAGCACTTAGCTAAGAATTGCTAGCATGTTTTAACATGTTTATAACATGTTTATAACTCAATGGCATATTTACTATGTTGCCAGTACTGCATCACGCTGTTAAACATGTCACTTCCTGTTGCCAGTAGGTGGCGCTATTACTATAGCTGAAAATTGTAATGTAGATGTGTTCAGGGCAGGACTCTTATCAAATGTGTGAAGTTTGGGGCAGTTTGGACATTGTCTTCTTAAGTAACAACAACTTCCTGTTTCATTTCATTAGCATGCTTTAGCACTTAGCTAAGAATTACTAGCATGTTTTAACATGATTATAACATGTTTATAATTCAATGGCATATTTAATATGTTGCTAGTACTGCATCACAGTGTTAAACATGTCACTTCTTGTTGCCAGTAGGTGGCGCTATTACTATAACTGAATATTCTCATGTAGATGTGTTCAGGGCAAGACTCTTATCAAATGTGTGAAGTTTCGGGGTTTCGGGGTTCGAAGTTACAGCAAATTACTATTTAATTGCAGTAATAGCATGCTTTAGCACTTAGCTAAGTGTTTGCTAGCATGTTTTAGCATGTTTCAAGTATGTTGATAGCATGTTTAGCACTTGCTGGCACTTTTTATATATGTTATTAGGAGTCCACAAAAGTGTTAAACATGTCACTTCCTGTTGCCAGCAGGTGGCGCTATGACTGTAACTGAATATGAGCATGGACATGTGTTCAGGACAGAACTCTTATCAAACGTGTGAAGTTTGGGGCAGATTGGACATTCCATACCTGAGTTACAGCAAATTCTTATTGAATTGCAGTAATAGCATGCTTTAGCACTTAGCTAAGTGCTTGCTAGCATGTTTTAGCATGTTTCAAGTATGTTGTTAGCATGTTTAACACTTGCTGGCACTTTTTTATATGTTATCAGGAGTCCACAACAGTGTTAAACATGTCACTTCCTGTTGCCAGCAGGTGGCGCTATGACTGTAACTGAATATGAGCATGGACATGTGTTCAGGACAGAACTCTTATCAAACATTTGAAGTTTGGGGCAGATTGGACATTGTTTGCCTGAGTTACAGCAACTTCCTGTTTCATGGCGAAACATCAAAATTTGTCAGGCCGCCGAGGACACGCCCTTCGACGAAAACTCAAGATCTTCGCAATTTAACGTCGCAAAGGCCTTAAGATTACACTCACCAAATTTGAAGATGATCAGATTAAAACTGTAGGAGGAGTTCGTTAAAGTACGAGGCCTGAAAATGGCAAAAACTGCACAAAAATCTGAGAGGAAGTTCAAAATGGCTGACTTCCTGTTGTGTTTAGGGCTACGCTCCAAGAGACTTTTTTGTAGGTATTGGGCCATTACATGTATGTACCGAATTTCGTACACGTACGTGAAACGTAACGCGAGGCGCACTCCGTTGAACCTTTATAGGTGGCGCTATCGAGCCATTTTGGCCCGCCCAATTTTGAAACGCATATCAGACGTAAATTTTCGCCAGTTCTGACGCGTGTGCAAATTTTCGTGAGTTTTCGTGCATGTTTAGGCCCTCAAAAATGCGATTCATTGCGGAGAAGAAGAAGAATAATAATAATTAAAGCTGCAAGCAGCATTGAAAGGGCCCTCGCACCCGTGCCATCGCCACCCGGTGGCTTTAGGAAGACAGACCACGGTGGGCAATGTGCATTTAAGTAGATAAATATAGTGGGAGTATGTCAAAGTCAGTTACAAAAATGTCCTTTATTATGGGTATAATAGCATGCTGTTAAACATGTCACTTCCTGTTGCCAGCAGGTGACGATATGACTGTAACTGAATATGAGCATGCACATGTGTTCAGGACAGAACTCTTATCAAACATGTGAAGTTTTGGGGCAGATTGAACTTTGCCTTCTTAAGTAAAAACAACTTCCTGTTTCATAGCATTAGCATGCTTTAGCACTTAGCTAAGAATTGCTAGCATGTTAACATGTTTATAACATGTTTATAACTCAATGGCATATTTACTATGTTGCCAGTACTGCATCACACTGTTAAACATGTCACTTCCTGTTGCCAGTAGGTGGCGCTATTACTATAGCTGAAAATTGTAATGTAGATGTGTTCAGGGCAGGACTCTTATCAAATGTGTGAAGTTTGGGGCAGTTTGGACATTGTCTTCTTAAGTAACAACAACTTCCTGTTTCATTTCATTAGCATGCTTTAGCACTTAGCTAAGAATTACTAGCATGTTTTAACATGTTTATAACATGTTTATAATCAATGGCATATTTAATATGTTGCTAGTACTGCATCACACAGTGTTAAACATGTCACTTTCCTGTTGCCAGTAGGTGGCGCTATTACTATAACTGAATATTCTCATGTAGATGTGTTCAGGGCAGGACTCTTATCAAATGTGTGAAGTTTCGGGGTTCGGGTTCGAAGTTACAGCAAATTACTATTTAATTGCAGTAAAAGCATGCTTTAGCACTTAGCTAAGGTTTGCTAGCATGTTTTAAGCATGTTTCAAGTATGTTGATAGCATGTTTAGCACTTCTGGCACTTTTTTATATGTTATTAGGAGTCCACAAAAGTGTTAAACATGTCACTTTCCCGTTGCCAGCAGGTGGCGCTATGACTGTAACTGAATATGAGCATGGACATGTGTTCAGGACAGAACTCTTATCAAACGTGTGAAGTTTGGGGCAGATTGGACATCCCATACCTGAATTACAGCAAATTCCTATTGAATTGCAGTAATAGCATGCTTTAGCACTTAGCTAAGTGCTTGCTAGCATGTTTTAGCATGTTTCAAGTATGTTGTTAGCATGTTTAACACTTGCTGGCACTTTTTTATATGTTATCAGGAGTCCACAACAGTGTTAAACATGTCACTTCCTGTTGCCAGCAGGTGGCGCTATGACTGTAACTGAATATCAGCATGCACATGTGTTCAGGACAAGAACTCTTATCAAACATGTGAAGTTTGGGGCAGATTGGACATTGTTTGCCTGAGTTACAGCAACTTCCTGTTTCATGGCGAAACATCAAAATTTGTCAGGCCGCCGAGGACACGCCCTTCGACGAAAACTCAAGATCTTCGCAATTTAACGTCGCAAAGGCCTTAAGATTACACTCACCAAATTTGAAGATGATCAGATTAAAACTGTAGGAGGAGTTCGTTAAAGTACGAGGCCTGAAAATGGCAAAAACTGCACAAAAATCTGAGAGGAAGTTCAAAATGGCTGACTTCCTGTTGTGTTTAGGCTACGCTCCAAGAGACTTTTTTGGTATTGGGCCATTACATGTATGTACCGAATTTCGTACACGTACGTGAAACGGAACGCGAGGCGCACTCCGTTGAACCTTTATAGGTGGCGCTATCGAGCCATTTTGCCCCGCCCAATTTTGAAACGCATATCAGATGTAAATTTTCGCCAGTTCTGACGCGTGTGCAAATTTTCGTGAGTTTTCGTGCATGTTTAGGCCCTCAAAAATGCGATTCATTGCGGAGAAGAAGAAGAATAATAATAATTAAAGCTGCAAGCAGCATTGAAAGGGCCCTCGCACCCGTGCCATCGCCACCTGGTGGCTTTAGGAAGACAGACCACGGTGGGCAATGTGCATTTAAGTAGATAAATATATGGGGAGTATGTCAAAGTCAGTTACAAAAATGTCCTTTATTATGGGTATAATAGCATGCTATTAAACAATGTCACTTCCTGTTGCCAGCAGGTGACGCTATGACTGTAACTGAATATGAGCATGCACATGTGTTCAGGACAGAACTCTTATCAAACATGTGAAGTTGTGGGCAGATTGAACTTTGCCTTCTTAAGTAAAAACAACTTCCTGTTTCATAGCATTAGCATGCTTTAGCACTTAGCTAAGAATTGCTAGCATGTTTAACATGTTTATAACTCAATGGCATATTTTACTATGTTGCCAGTACTGCATCACACTGTTAAACATGTCACTTCCTGTTGCCAGTAGGTGGCGCTATTACTATAACTGAATATTGTCATGTAGATGTGTTCAGGCAGGACTCTTATCAAATGTGTGAAGTTTGGGGCAGATTGGACATTGCCTTCTTAAGTAACACAACTTCCTGTTTCATTTCATTAGCATGCTTTAGCACTTAGCTAAGAATTGCTAGCATGTTTAACATGTTTATAACATGTTTATAAACTCAATGGCATATTTACTATGTTGCCAGTACTGCATCACACTGTTAAACATGCCACTTCCTGTTGCCAGTAGGTGGCGCTATTACTATAGCTGAAAATTGTAATGTAGATGTGTTCAGGGCAGGACTCTTATCAAATGTGTGAAGTTTGGGGCAGATTGGACATTGCCTTCTTAAGTAACAACAACTTCCTGTTTCATTTCATTAGCATGCTTTAGCACTTAGCTAAGAATTGCTAGCATGTTTTAACATGTTTATAACATGTTTATAACTCAATGGCATATTTACTATGTTGCCAGTACTGCATCACACTGTTAAACATGTCACTTCCTGTTGCCAGTAGGTGGCGCTATTACTATAGCTGAAAATTGTAATGTAGATGTGTTCAGGGCAGGACTCTTATCAAATGTGTGAAGTTTGGGGCAGATTGGACATTGTCTTCTTAAGTAACAACAACTTCCTGTTTCATTTCATTAACATGCTTTAGCACTTAGCTAAGAATTGCTAGCATGTTTTAACATGTTTATAACATGTTTATAACTCAATGGCATATTTACTATGTTGCCAGTACTGCATCACACTGTTAAACATGTCACTTCCTGTTGCCAGTAGGTGGCGCTATTACTATAGCTGAAAATTGTAATGTAGATGTGTTCAGGGCAGGACTCTTATCAAATGTGTGAAGTTTGGGCAGTTTGGACATTGTCTTCTTAAGTAACAACAACTTCCTGTTTCATTTCATTAGCATGCTTTAGCACTTAGCTAAGAATTACTAGCATGTTTTAACATGTTTATAACATGTTTATAATTCAATGGCAATTTAATATGTTGCTAGTACTGCATCACAGTGTTAAACATGTCACTTCCTGTTCCCAGTAGGTGGCGCTATTACTATAACTGAATATTCTCATGTAGATGTGTTCAGGGCAGGACTCTTATCAAATGTGTGAAGTTTCGGGGTTTCGGGGTTTCGGGGTTCGAAGTTACAGCAAATTACTATTTAATTGCAGTAATAGCATGCTTTAGCACTTAGCTAAGTGTTTGCTAGCATGTTTTAGCATGTTTCAAGTATGTTGATAGCATGTTTAGCACTTGCTGGCACTTTTTTATATGTTATTAGGAGTCCACAAAAGTGTTAAACATGTCACTTCCTGTTGCCAGCAGGTGGCGCTATGACTGTAACTGAATATGAGCATGGACATGTGTTCAGGACAGAACTCTTATCAAATGTGTGAAGTTTGGGGCAGATTGGACATTCCATACCTGAGTTAAAACAAATTCCTATTGAATTGCAGTAATAGCATGCTTTAGCACTTAGCTAAGTGCTTGCTAGCATGTTTTAGCATGTTTCAAGTATGTTGTTAGCATGTTTAACACTTGCTGGCACTTTTTTATATGTTATCAGGAGTCCACAACAGTGTTAAACATGTCACTTCCTGTTGCCAGCAGGTGCGCTATGACTGTAACTGAATATCAGCATGCACATGTGTTCAGGACAGAACTCTTATCAAACATGTGAAGTTTGGGGCAGATTGGACATTGTTTGCCTGAGTTACAGCAACTTCCTGTTTCATGGCGAAACATCAAAATTTGTCAGGCCGCCGAGGACACGCCCTTCGACGAAAACTCAAGATCTTCGCAATTTAACGTCGCAAAGGCCTTAAGATTACACTCACCAAATTTGAAGATGATCAGATTAAAACTGTAGGAGGAGTTCGTTAAAGTACGAGGCCTGAAAATGGCAAAAACTGCACAAAAATCTGAGAGGAAGTTCAAAATGGCTGACTTCCTGTTGTGTTTAGGGCTACGCTCCAAGAGACTTTTTGTAGGTATTGGGCCATTACATGTATGTACCGAATTTCGTACACGTACGTGAAACGTAACGCGAGGCGCACTCCGTTGAACCTTTATAGGTGGCGCTATCGAGCCATTTTGGCCCGCCCAATTTTGAAACGCATATCAGATGTAAATTTTCGCCAGTTCTGACGCGTGTGCAAATTTTCGTGAGTTTTCGTGCATGTTTAGGCCCTCAAAAATGCGATTCATTGCGGAGAAGAAGAAGAATAATAATAATAATAATAATAAACAGAGCAATTCCAAAGGGTCCTCACACCATCGGTGCTCGGGCCCTAATTAAAGCTGCAAGCAGCATTGAAAGGGCCCTCGCACCCGTGCCATCGCCACCCGGTGGCTTTAGGAAGACAGAAACCCCGGTGGGCAATGTGCATTTAAGTAGATAAATATAGTGGGAGTATGTCAAAGTCAGTTACAAAAATGTCCTTTATTATGGGTATAATAGCATGCTGTTAAACATGTCACTTCCTGTTGCCAGCAGGTGACGCTATGACTGTAACTGAATATGAGCATGCACATGTGTTCAGGACAGAACTCTTATCAAACATGTGAAGTTTGGGGCAGATTGAACTTTGCCTTCTTAAGTAAAAACAACTTCGTGTTTCATAGCATTAGCATGCTTAAGCACTTAGCTAAGAATTGCTAGCATGTTTTAACATGTTTATAACATGTTTATAACTCAATGGCATATTTACTATGTTGCCAGTACTGCATCACACTGTTAAACATGTCCACTTCCTGTTGCCAGTAGGTGGCGCTATTACTATAACTGAATATTGTCATGTAGATGTGTTCAGGGCAGGACTCTTATCAAATGTGTGAAGTTTGGGGCAGATTGGACATTGCCTTCTTAAGTAACAACAACTTCCTGTTTCATTTCATTAGCATGCTTTAGCACTTAGCTAAGAAGTGCTAGCATGTTTAACATGTTTATAACATGTTTATAAACTCAATGGCATATTTACTATGTTGCCAGTACTGCATCACACTGTTAAACATGTCACTTCCTGTTGCCAGTAGGTGGCGCTATTACTATAGCTGAAAATTGTAATGTAGATGTGTTCAGGGCAGGACTCTTATCAAATGTGTGAAGTTTGGGGCAGATTGGACATTGTCTTCTTAAGTAAAAACAACTTCCTGTTTCATGTTTGGAGCCTTTTCTCCATCGAATTGATTCATTAATCCTTGATTTTCTTCTTTACCACTCAATTGTAAACAGGCACTTTCTATTTTTATATCATGTGAACTTATCCTCGATACTATTCCTTATTAAAAAAAAAAAACAACAACAACAATCGGATTGCTTTACTGTTTACTATTACTACTAATTTACTGTTCATCTGTTAAAATGGCGAACATATCGGATGTGTGTCTAACGTTACCTCTGAGTGCAGGTGAGGACACATTCGAGCTGATTTCGGTACGATTGGAGCTGGAGTCGGTGGAGAAGCAGATTCGTGTTCTGCTGGAGAAGCAAGCCGAGCTGCGAGATCGGCGATCAGCCCTTGAAACATCACGCGCCGATGCTCACAAGTCAGTGGTTAGTAACTTTGTGACTTTGACTCCGACTTCGTCTACTCCGTGCGTTTCTCTGCCCAGGAGGACGCGATCATCTCTGCCTTCAATCACTCCTGCACCCTGGGTCACGACACGAGCCAGGACCAGAGCAAGAACCTCTCCGCCCCTCCCGGTCTTCGAGATCTCCACCCGGAACCGCTTCTCCCCTCTTCGCGAGTCGGAACGCGACGACGCCGTGATCATCGCACATCCATGGTCCGCCATGTCCGTGCTACCTCGGGTAAAGGTAAGGTGCGCACTCACTGCTTTCCTGGTGCTCGTGTTCTTGATGTCGCTGCGCAGGTTCCCGAGATCCTGAACGGTGACGAGCGCGTCGGAGCTGTCGTGCTGCACGCGGGAACGAATGACATCAGGCTGCGGCAGACGGAGGTTCTGAAGAAGGACTACAGGAGCCTGATCGAGACGGTACGCAGCACATCGCCTAGAGCAACGATCGTCGTGTCTGGACCGCTTCCCACGTACCGACTTGGACAAGAAAGGTTCAGTAGATTATTTGCTTTAAATGAATGGTTAATGTCATGGTGTAATGAACAGAAACTGCTCTTTGTAAATAATTGGAATCTGTTTTGGGAGCGACCTAGGCTCTTCCGTCCTGATGGTCTGCACCCCAGCAGAGTCGGAGCGGCTGTTCTGTCGGACAACATCTCCAAGACGCTACACACCATCTGACTAGTAAGTCAAAGTCCAAATCATAGTCTTTGCTGTCCCAATTTAATTGATATAAGTACCAATGTAGAACATTATATAGAAACTGTGTCTATTCCTCGCTTAGTGAAGCCAAACAACAAATCTACTGTAAGATCTAGCAAGAATATTACTGTAATTAAACCAGAAAATCTAAATATCAGTGAACAAAAACAATTTCTAAAGCTAGGTCTTCTAAACATTAGATCGCTCACACCTAAGGCGGTTATTGTAAATGAAATGGTCACAGATAATAATTTCGATGTTCTGTGCCTTACTGAAACCTGGCTTAAACCAAATGATTATTTCGGTCTAAATGAGTCTACTCCACCAGGATACTGTTATAAGCATGAGCCCCGTCTGATCGGTCGTGGCGGCGGTGTTGCAACAATCTATAGAGATATTCTTAATGTTACTCAGAAAACTTGTCATAGGTTTAATTCGTTTGAAGTACTTGTGCTAAATGTTACGCTCTTAGATGTAAGAAAGAAATCCTTATTATCTCTAGCCTTGGCTACCGTATATAGACCTCCAGGGCCATATGCTGATTTCCTAAAAGATTTTGCAGACTTTCTCTCAGACCTATTGGTCAATGTCGATAAAGCAATAATTTATTGGCGACTTTAACATACACGTAGATAATACAAATGATGCGTTAGGGCTGCGTTTACAGATCTATTAAACTCCTTTGGGGTGAAGCAAAACGTCAGTGGTCCCACTCATCGTCTAAATCATACACTAGATTTAATTATTTCATATGGAACCGATCCAACCGATATAGATATTATACCGCAAAGTGACGATCTCACTGATCATTACATGGTAACTTGCATAATACGCACTGCTGAAATTTGTTATGTTGCACCACGTTATAGACCAGGCAGAACAATCCTTCCAACCACTATAGATAGATTCTCAAATAGCTTACCTGATCTATCTCAGCTGCTCAGTAAACCCAAACAAACAGATGAACTAGAGGAAATGACTAGCAGTATGAGCAACATTTTCTCTAGTACACTAGATATTGTTGCACCAATTAGATTAAAAAAGGTTAGAGAGAAAACTAAAACACCATGGTACAACAGTGCTACGCATGCTATCAAGAGAGAAACTCGTAACTTAGAGCGTAAATGGAAACGAACTAATTTAGAGGTCTTCAGAATCGCGTGGAAAGACAGTATGTCACGTTATAAAAGGGCTCTAAAATCAGCCAGGGCTGAGCATATCCGCAAACTAATTGAAAATAACCAAAATAATCCAAGGTTTTTATTTAACACCGTGGCTAGACTAACAAATAATCAGACATCTCCAGAGCAAAATATTCCGTTACAATATAGTAGTAATGATTTTATGAATTACTTCAATGAGAAAATAGAAAGCATCCGAAACACTATTGTAAATGTACAATCCTCTATGGTGTCTAATGACTCGGCCTCAATTATGGCCCCTCTAGAACAACTACACCGCTTTACAACTATAGGACAGGAAGAACTAAATAAACTTATCATTGCATCTAAACCAACAACATGTTTATTAGATCCAATACCCACTAAACTACTTAAAGAAGTGTTACCTGTAGTGGAAGAGCCTCTTCTCAATATTATTAACTCGTCTTTATTTTAGGTCACGTTCCAAAAATATTCAAGCTGGCAGTAATAAAACCTCTCATTAAGAAACCGCAATTAGATCCAAATAACCTAGCAAATTACAGACCCATCTCAAATCTTCCATTTATGTCTAAAATACTAGAAAAAATTGTGTCCGCTCAATTATACTCTTTCTTGCAAGAAAATGATATCTACGAAAAATTTCAGTCGGATTCAGACCGCATCATAGCACAGAAACTGCGCTAGTTAAAATTACAAATGATTTACTCTTAGCCTCTGACCAAGGCTGTATCTCAATACTAGTTCTACTTGATCTTAGTGCTGCGTTCGACACTATAGATCATAAAATACTCTTAGATCGACTACAAAACTACACTGGTGTTCAGGGACAGGCATTAAGCTGGTTTAGATCGTACTTATCAGACCGTTACCATTTCGTCTGTTTAAATGGGGAAAAATCAAAGATAACATCGTAGACTATGGAGTGCCGCAAGGATCTGTCCTAGGCCCTCTGCTATTCTCAATATATATGCTGCCACTTGGTAATATTATAAGAAAACATGGAATTAATTTTCACTGTTATGCTGATGACACTCAATTATATATCTCATCACGACCAGATGAAAACACTAACTTATCTAACTTGACAGAGTGTCTAAAAGATATAAAATGCTGGATGACGTGTAATTTCCTGCTATTAAATTCAGATAAAACGGAGGTATTACTTATTGGCCCAAAAAACTACCCACAAAATCCCTTACAATACAACTTTAATTTAGAAGGATGTCCTGTTACTTTATCCACTACAGTAAAAGACCTGGGTGTTATACTAGACCGCAACTTGACTTTCGAAAATCATATTTCATATGTTACAAGAACAGCCTTTTTCCACCTTAGAAACATTGCTAAGCTACGTAACATGCTATCTGTTTCAGATGCAGAAAAGTTAGTTCATGCATTCATGACCTCGAGACTAGATTACTGTAATGCTTTATTAGCTGGTTGTCCTGCATCCTCAATAAACAAGCTTCAGTTAGTGCAAAATGCAGCCGCTAGAGTTCTTACTAATCAAGAAAATATGATCATATAACACCAATTTTATCATCTCTACACTGGTTACCTATTAAGTTCCGTATCAATTACAAAGTATTACTATTGACTTATAAAGCTCTAAATGGTTTAGCTCCTGTGTATTTAACAGACCTTCTATCGCCCTACAATCCATCGCGCTCTTTAAGATCACAAAATTCGAGGCTTCTGGTCGTTCCTAGGATATCTAAGTCTACTAAAGGAGGGAGGGCGTTCTCACATTTATCTCCTAAACTCTGGAATAGCCTTCCTGATATTGTTCGAGACTCAGACTCGCTGTCCCAGTTTAAAACTAGATTAAAGACGCATCTTTTTAACCAAGCATTCACTTAATGCTTACCTTTTATACTACTTCTGAATCAGTTCGAATGCATTAATATTATGAACATCAGCTATGCTAATTATTTCCCATCTGTCTTTCTGCTGTTATCTCGGACGCTAGTCCCGAGGTAAATAGCGTTCGTCAGCTCCAGTTTGTATCCAGCCTCTCACGAAGACTTCAGATGCACCAACACCTGTGATGAGACGACTAAACGCCGGTGGAGAGACAACTCGACGCCTGTGAAGAGACGACTAAACACCGGCGATATGTTATGCCTAAATTTATACATGATTAACTAACTGTATTTTTCTTTGTACATTTCTGAAATGCACTTTCTGTAAAGCTGCTTTGAGACAATGTGTATTGTGAAAAGCGCTATACAAATAAACTTGAATTGAATTGAATTGAATTGAATTTCATTAGCATGCTTTAGCACTTAGCTAAGAATTGCTAGCATGTTTTAACATGTTTATAACATGTTTACAACTCAATGGCATATTTACTATGTTGCCAGTACTGCATCACACTGTTAAACATGTCACTTCCTGTTGCCAGTAGGTGGCGCTATTACTATAGCTGAAAATTGTAATGTAGATTTGTTCAGGGCAGGACTCTTATCAAATGTGTGAAGTTTGGGGCAGATTGGACATTGTCTCTTAAGTAACAACAACTTCCTGTTTCATTTCATTAGCATGCTTTAGCACTTAGCTAAGAATTGCTAGCATGTTTTAACATGTTTATAACATGTTTATAACTCAATGGCATATTTACTATGTTGCCAGTACTGCATCACACTGTTAAACATGTCACTTCCTGTTGCCATAGGTGGCGCTATTACTATAGCTGAAAATTGTAACGTAGATGTGTTCAGGGCAGGACTCATTATCAAATGTGTGAAGTTTGGGGCAGTTTGGACATTGTCTTCTTAAGTAACAACAACTTCCTGTTTCATTTCATTAGCATGCTTTAGCACTTAGCTAAGAATTACTAGCATGTTTTAACATGTTTATAACATGTTTATAATTCAATGGCATATTTAATATGTTGCTAGTACTGCATCACAGTGTTAAACATGTCACTTCCTGTTGCCAGTAGGTGGCCTATTACTATAACTGAATATTCTCATGTAGATGTGTTCAGGCAGGACTCTTATCAAACGTGTGAAGTTTGGGGCAGATTGGACATTCCATACCTGAGTTACAGCAAATTCCTATTGAATTGCAGTAATAGCATGCTTTAGCACTTAGCTAAGTGCTTGCTAGCATGTTTTAGCATGTTTCAAGTATGTTGTTAGGATGTTTAACACTTGCTGGCACTTTTTTATATGTTATCAGGAGTCCACAACAGTGTTAAACATGTCACTTCCTGTTGCCAGCAGGTGGCACTATGACTGTAACTTAATATCAGCATGGACATGTGTTCAGGACAGAACTCTTATCAAACGTGTGAAGTTTGGGGCAGATTGGACATTGTTTGCCTGAGTTACAGCAACTTCCTGTTTCATGGCGAAACATCAAAATTTGTCAGGCCGCCGAGGACACACCCTTCGACGAAAACTCAAGATCTTCGCAATTTAACGTCGCAAAGGCCCTTAAGATTACACTCACCAAATTTGAAGATGATCAGATTAAAACTGTAGGAGGAGTTCGTTAAAGTACGAGGCCTGAAAATGGCAAAAACTGCACAAAAATCTGAGAGGAAGTTCAAAAATGGCTGAACTTCCTGTTGTGTTTAGGGCTACGCTCCAAGAGACTTTTTTGTAGGTATTGGCCATTACATGTATGTACCGAATTTCGTACACGTACGTGAAACATAACGCGAAGCGCACTCCGTTGAACCTTTATAGGTGGCGCTATCGAGCCATTTTGCCCCGCCCAATTTTGAAACGCATATCAGATGTAAATTTTCGCCAGTTCTGACGCGTGTGCAAATTTTCGTGAGTTTTTCGTGCATGTTTAGGCCCTCAAAAATGCGATTCATTGCGGAAAGAAGAAGAAGAATAATAAATATAGCTGCGAGCAGCGATTACGGGCCCAAGCCGGTGGCACCGCAACCCTGGTGCACCAGGGTGGCGGTACCGCCGGCTTTGGCCCTTCATCGCTGCTCGCAGCTATATTTATATATATATATAATATATATATATATAATATATATATATATATATATATAATATATATATATAAATATATATATATATATATTATATATATATATATATAATATATATATATATATATATATATATATATAAAGCCGGTGGCATCGCCACCCTGGTGCCTTTAGGGTTATTGTGCACGACGTGACACAAAATATCTGCTCGCTATCTGCCGAACGGCTCTGGTAGTTCCGCTTCAGCACTGATGATGTTGTAGAAATAGTGTGCTCTGGTTGGTCTGGATTATTCGGGATTTTTTATTTTATACAGAAATAAGTTATTTATAATTCAGATGAGAATAAAGTTAGTGTTGATTAAAATGAAGGAAAACAAATATATTGATCTGAAATATAGCACATTCATTTTACATTTATTTAGGTTCAATTACCAAACATACAATCTTAATTTAATTTAAAGCAAACTATACATTAAAAATACATGGGTTTTATGCACATTTTTTTTTATAAAAAGTATATATATATCCAAAAAGACAAGGCTTAAAAACTCTTGTCACTGTAACAGACACAATCTCTCTCTCAAACACACACACACACACAAACACACACACACACACACACACACACACACACACACACACACACACACACAACACACACATGTTTGTTTTTGTGATTTATGAGGACATTCCATAGGCGTAATGGTTTTTTATACTGGACAAACTATATATTCTATCCCCCTACACTGCCCCTGTCCCTAAACCTACCCCTTACAGGAGACATGCTGGATTTTTACATTTAAAAAAAAACATTGTTTTTTATGTTTTTTAAGATGTTTGAAATATGAGGACCATGCAATGTCCTCATATTTCACGTGTAAGTTGTAATACCAGTGTAATATGCATGTCATTATACACATTTGTGTCCTCATATATCACAAAAACAAGCACACACACACACACACACACACACACACACACACGTCAAGTCACTTTTTAGATGCAATATTGAATAAGCAGAAAAATCTGATTTTCTGCTCTGAAAATATAAATAAGCATACAAATTGAATAAGCACTTTGAATATTCTAAACAGAATAAGCATTAGTCGCTAATGAATAAGTACTAGTACTTAATGGAATAGATACTAATATCTAAAAAATAAGTACTAGTAGCATGAAAATAGAGACTAGTATGTTAAAATGATTAAATGTTAAAACGGCTTGCCATATTGGCTCAGAGAGAGAGAGAGAGAAAATGACATTTTAGATAATAGTACCTATTAATAGATACTAGTATTTATTCAATAAATACTAGTTCTAAGTCATTACATACTAGTACCTATTAAATAGATACCAGTACTTATTCATTAGCTACTAATACGTATTCAAAAGAATATCTAAAGAATAAGCACTACTATCTAAGGGAATAGGCACTAGTACTAAAGAATAAGCACTAGTCGCTAATGAATAAGTACTATTACTTAATGGAATAGATAACTAGTATCTAAAAAATAAGTACTAGTAGCATGAAAAAAGAGACTAGTAGGTTAAAATGATTAAATGTTAAAACGGCTTGCCATATTGACTCAGAGCATCAAAAGCATCAAACAAGAATATTAAAGTTTGATGCGTTGCCACTGCAACAGTTTCAAAGATATCAAGAATCCCTTCACAGTCTTCATCTGCAGTGTATTTACATTATACAGATGAAGTTTGAAGCAAATCGGGTAAAATAAGAGGGTGATTTCAAAGCCTTTAGGAAGTGACACACTTCCTGCGGCCAGTTGGTGGCGCTATAACTTTGACTCACAATAGTCACATCCATGTGATCGGACTCTTACAGCGAACACACTGCTGAAGTTTCATCAAGATCAGTTAATGTATGCTGAAGTTATAACACACTTCCTGTTTCCATTATTCGCCATAAATTCGTTTCCTCGCCACGGCCAAACCGTTCGAGATATCAAAAATCCGCTGGCAATTTTTCATCCTCAATGTCTTGACTTCGTGCACACCGAGTTTCGTGGCGATTGGTTGAATTCTCTAGGATTAGTATATCGAATTCCAGGGGCATACGCTTCCAAACAAACGATAATAGCCGACTTCCTGTTGGGCTGGGGTAAAAAGTAAAAGTACAAAGGATATATGAACCGATGAGATCTATATGTGTAGCGAGTTTCATATTATTACATGCAAGCGTGTTTGATTTATGGACCAAGTTTTCGGACCCCGTTCCAGGGGGCGCTGTCGAGCCCCCCTGCCACGCCCGGGTACCAGCTTCAGCCCGGCCCTGATGGCCGCGGTTTCTGACCCGTGTGCAAAGTTTCAAGAGTTTTTGAGCATGTTAAGGGCCACAAAAGTGCGCTAAGAATCTCAAAAGTATCCAAAAAGAATATTAAAGTTTGATGCGTTGTCACGGCAACAGCATCTAAGATATCAACAATCCTTTCACAGGTCTACATCTGGCTTGTGTCTACATTATACACATCAAGTTTGAAGCAAATCGGGTAAAGCCTGTTTGATTTATGGACCAAGTTTTCGGACCCCGTTCCAGGGGGCGCTGTCGAGCCCCCCTGCCACGCCCGGGTACCAGCTTCAGCCCGGCCCTGATGGCCGCGGTTTCTGACCCGTGTGCAAAGTTTCAAGAGTTTTTGAGCATGTTAAGGGCCCCAAAAGTGCGCTAAGAATCTCAAAAGTATCCAAAAAGAATATTAAAGTTTGATGCGTTGTCACGGCAACAGCATCTAAGATATCAACAATCCTTTCACAGGTCTACATCTGGCTTGTGTCTACATTATACACATCAAGTTTGAAGCAAATAGGGTAAAGCGTGTTGGATATATGGACCAAATTGTCGGACCCGTTCAAGGGGGCGCTGTCGAGCCCCCCTGCCACGCCCGGGTACCAGCTTCAGCCTGGCCCTGATGGCCGCGGGTTTTTGTCCTGTGTGCAAAGTTTCAAGAGTTTTCGAGCACGTTAAGAACCCCAAAAGTGCCCGAAAGCATAAAAAAGCATGAAAAAGCTTAAAAAAGGAATATTAATGTTTGATGCATTGCCATGGCAACAGTGTCTAAGATATCAATAATCCTTTCACAGGTCTACATCTGGCATGTGTCTACATTATGCACATGAAGTTTGAAGCAAATCGGGTAAAAATAAGAGGGTGATTTAAAAGCATTTTGGAAGTGACACACTTCCTGCTGCCAGTTGGTGGCGCTATAACTTTGACTCACAATTAGTCACATCCATGTGATCGGGCTCTTACAACGAACACACTGCTGAAGTTTCATCAAGATTAGTTAATGTATGCAGTAGTTATAACACACTTCCTGTTTCACGTTTCTCGCCATAATTTCGTTTCCTCGCCACGGCCAAACCGTTCGAGATATCAAAAATCCCCTGGCAATTTTTCATCCTCATTGTCTTGACTTCATGCACACCGAGTTTCGTGCCGTGTGTTTGAATTCTCTAGGAGGAGTGTTTCACATTCCATTGCATGCGTTTTCCAAACAACCCTTAATAGCCGACTTCCTGTTGGGCTGGGGTAAAAAGTTAGAGTGCAAAGTATATATGAAACGATGAGATCTACATGTGTACCGAGTTTCATATTATTACATGCAAGCGTGTTTGATTTATGGACCATGTTTTCGGACCCCGTTCCAGGGGGCGCTGTCGAGCCCCCCTGCCACGCCCGGGTACCATCTTCAGCCCGGCCCTGATGGCCGCAGGTTCTGACATGTGTGCAAAGTTTCAGGAGTTTTTGAGCATGTTAAGGCCTCCAAAGTGTCCAAAAGGTAGAAGAAAAATAATAATAAATAAGCTGCGAGCAGCGCATTACGGGCCCAAGCCGGTGGCACCGCAACCCTGGTGCACCAGGGTGGCGCTACCGTCGGCTTTGGCCCTTCATCGCTGCTCGCAGCTATATTTATATATATATAAAATATATATATATATATATATATATATATATATATATATATTATATATATATATATATATATAAAGCCAGTGGCACCGCCAGCCTGGTGCCTTTAGGGTTATTGTGCACGACGTGATACAAAATATCTGCTCGCTATCTGCCGAACGGCTCTGGTAGTTCCGCTTCAGCACTGATGATGTTGTAGAATTAGTGCGCTCTGGTTGGTCTGGATTATTGGGGATTTTTTAATTTATGCAGAAATAAGTTATTTATAATACAGATAGAGAATAAAGTTAGTGTTGATTAAAATGAAAGAAAACAATTATATTGATCTGAAATATAGCACATTAATTTTAAATTTATTTAGGTTCAATTACCAAACATACAATCTTAATTTAATTTAAAGCAAACAATACATTTAAAATATATGGGTTGTATGCACATAAAAAAAAAAGAAGATATATCCAAAAAAGACAAGGCCTTAAAGCAGTGGTTCTCAATCTTGGTCCTAGGGTGCCACTGCTCTGCACATTTTATATGTCTCCTTTATCTGACACACCCACTTCAGTTAATAAAGCTCTTTCCTAACCAGCTGATGATCTGAATCAGGTGTGTTAAATGAGGGAGACATACAAACTATGCAGAGCAGTGGCTCCCTAGGACCAGGATTGAGATCCACTGCCTTAAAGGGTTAAACTCTTTTCACTGTAACACACACACACACACACACACACACCACACACACACACACACACACACACACACACACACACACACACACACCACACACACACGTCAAGTCACTTACATTTTAGATGCAATATTGACGGTTTTTCTGTTTCAGCAGCGAAAATAGTTAAACAAAGATCACAGCAGAACCATTGCGCATCTCACAGCAACATGTTTTCTCATTACTGAATGATTCAGCATTTTGGACAAATTGGTTTACTCAAAGATTGACGATATCATCGTCCATCGTGATGGCTGACAGACATCACGATGTTAAAGTCCCCATGAAATCAAAATTGACCATACTTACTTTGTTTGCCTAAATTGATCGTTTTGTGGTGAACAATTCATCCGTGCAAGTCAATCCACACAAAAAATTTTTTTGGCTTCGTAATCTTTAATCAAATTCTGAAAATGCCCCTCCCCTCTGCACTGGAGGACCTTGCCCGATGACGTAGTCTTGATGGTTTGGGTGTCTGCTTAACATCCGTAATCACGCCCCTCCAACTGACAGTAGACAGGCACACAGCGTGTGAAAGGAGAGATGGCGAGGAGGTGCATTTTTCTAGATCCAATCAGGTGCTAGTTGGAAAAAAAAAGCCACGCTCACTATTTTGCCTCATAAGTATTCCGTTTCTCTCGGAAATACGTCACAGCACTGGAGAAAAGCCGTTTGCAACTTCCGGTTCATGGGGACTTTAAGCAAAGAACGTATATTTACAAGAAGTGAAAGCCAATAGAACGTTCCATTGCAACACCAGCGCCCAGCAGCAGCGCTACGCTTCCGCCATTTTGGGCTGAAAGCCATATATTTAGCCCAGTGCAGAGGTCATTTTTAGGTTGAAATAATTATGTAAAAAGAGGAGGCAGCGCCAGATTTTTTAACGCAGGTGCCGAGGGGGTGCTAGATCATTGACAGGGGAGCTGCGCACTTATAGCCTATATTGTGCTACTATTATTAAATGAGCAAAACTTCGATATTTAATATTCAATCATTTTAATTATCACAACTAAAGTTTTAATTTTACTAAATTGAATAAGAACAACATTCAGCATTCAATCAAATATATTTAAAGATGTATTATTTATAATGTTATTTCAACATAATATCTCGTTATTTCAACATATGTGAGTGTGCAACATAATCAGAGAGTAGCCTATTTCTTTTCGTTTGGAATAGTTTCGTTTAAATATTTAGTTGCAAGCTTTCTATATTTCTCATGTCTGAGGCATATTTCGGTTAATTTATGATGAGATTCGCTCAAGACGAGCGCCGGCGCCGGATGTCATGATTATGTCTGCTATATTTGCCATTTATTAAATCCAGCCGATTAAATTTAAAAAAAATAAAAATAAGATAGAATTTATACAAAACGAAATTAATTTTAAAGAAAGGCTTTCTACAAAACACAGCGTAGGCTAATGAGTCAAAATCATGTATGAGCCACTTCATGTCTCCCGATATCATACTCATGCTGTTCACTTTTCATAATCAATATGGGGAAAAAAACATTATAATATTTGAACAAATATGAAACTAAATGCGCTTATTTAATGGCTACAACAACACGTATACAGTATTAGGCCTACAAACTCTCTATTTGTACAACTATTAGGCCTATACAACAGCAATAGAAACAGCTTTACAGTAAACTTCTTATATCGTATATTAATGACCGTTAAAGCAAGACTATGTAAACAAAAACACACAGCCACTGTACAAAATTGTGGCAATTATAGGATAACGGACACAGCAATGCATAATGTTCCATAAGATCATCATGTTTGTAGCATGATCCAGGGGATTAAAACGTACAAAATATATTTCAGGCCAAGTGGAGTTGGTAACTAATAATAGTAGTAAATGTGTAAAGTTGCATAAAATGGAAATATTCTATAATGCAAGAAAAAACTACCTCAAAAAACTGTTATCTGTGCTGTTGTCCAGTAACTCCCGTTGGAATATTCATCCCAAAATGGCGGCCGCGCTCCCGAAGCGCCACCTAGTGGCTGTTACCAGAAAAGCATCAGAGTTTCGCCTCTTGTGCCTCTTTGCTTTAAGCCAGCATCGCGATCCCCCCCCCCCCATGTTTCCATGGTGACGCTGGCACGTGATTCACCACAGCCAAAATAGACATGTAACGTTAGCGCTTTTATTTATAAATATTAACAAACCTGGTTACCATGTCATTAACTATCTTCTATTCTGATTCTCAAATGTGTGTAAGTGAGTTTGTTTTGTCGTTTAAAAAACAGTTTCTCCCGAAATACATGGCCGGTGAACTGGGAGAAGAATAGAGTTAACTTTATAGTTACTTACACTGTGTGTCTGATATGAATAAAATCCGTCGGCAAATATATTTGAATGGGTTGTTATGGCTGCTTCCATAGACACCATTGTGTATTTTACAAACTATAAATGTATTTGTTTGCTATAAGTTATATGCATTTAAATGTCTGAAACCTAAAATAAACATTATGTGGTTAAAAACACTGAATAGTTGTGATATAATATGACAAGCACTGAACGCGTCTGTCTCTGGCTCAGCGCCAGCCACAGCGCGAAAGCACAGTCTGGATCTGGCTGCTCTGTCACGTGTACATTGTACATCATGTACATTCGCTCCTAGTGGTCAGCTGCTGCAGACTCAGAGCGTGCCGAAATCAAAATTGCTGATGAGATGTAGAGGAAAATATCTCCGCGTTGTGCCTACGCCCCTTAGCTGTTCTAAATCCACTGTAAAACACGGCTTTGCGGGGCTTATTGCTTAAGTGAAAAATTAAAACGTTAGCCCCGACCCTCCTCCGATATCATCGTCCATCACGATGTTTCACTGTACACATCGTCTGATGCCAAATTGGTAGACATCGCAAACCCTAGATTCAATGACCAATCCATACCTGTCTCATTCATGAATGACTCAGTCATTCGAACGAATCGTTTGAACGAATGAATCAATGACTTGCTCATTAAGACGGTAGCCTGGCGACACCTAGTGACGGTTCAGTGTTATGTTTAAAAGTATCATTCTTTCCAACGATTTTTAATTGACTCATATTTAAATCAATCTCATAACATCATTTAATGCATTGTTATTTTTCAATGTAAATGATGTAATTTGATCAGCCCTACCTAGGGTAACAGCCATATAGTATCTTATTATTCTAAATAATTGAATTTATTGATCAAATTTACAAATTAAAATGAAAGATGAAGCATACATTTAATAAGATTGGACTAGGGGTGCCTTGCAGATATTACAATTATGCACTTTTAAATATACCATTGCCACCCACCGTCAATTTGGTGTGTGTGTGTGTGTGTGTGTGTGTGTGTGTGTGTGTGTGTGGGTTGGTTTGTGTGGGTTGGTTTATGTGATTTATGAGGACACAAATTTGTATAATGACGTGTATTACACTGGTATTACAACTTATGGGTGGTTTATGAGGACATTTCAAAAGTCCTCATAAATCAAATGGCTTGAAAAACATAAAAAACAATGTTTTATTAAAAAAATTTAAATGCAGCATGTCTGTTATATGCCTTTATTAAAAAAACGTATTTAAAAAATACAAGGCTTAAGACATTTATTTTCTTTTTTAATGAAGGCCAAACCACACAGCAGTGAAATGGTTAATCTAGCCCCACTCCCCCTCCCCCTCCTCACACTCACAGACACACACACACAGAGAGCAGGCACATAGCCCCACTCCCCCTCCCCCTCCCCACACTCACAGACACACACACAGAGAGCAGTCACAGAGACGTAGGCTCAGAGAGAAATGACCATATTCAAACCAAAATATCTGACTTCCTCTTGGTTGTTACTAATGACTGTAAATTAGAAAGTTGTCTGGCTGGAGGAGAACTATATAAATACAGATTTTTGTAACTCTAGATGAAACTAACCCCCCCACTTTTGTCAAAAGGTGGCGCTACTGAGTCCCTGCACCACGCCCGTTTCTGAAACTATGCACATGTCACCTGGCTAATAAATGTGATCTGTCTGTCAAGTTTCATGCAATTTTAAGCAATTTCAGGCATGCTAAGAGTCTCACAAGCATCCAAAAAGAATATTAAAGTTTGATGGATTGCCACAGCAACAGTTTCAAAGATATCAAGAATCCATTCACAGGTCTTCATCTGCCGTGTATTTACATTATACAAATGAAGTTTGAAGCAAATCGGGTAAAAATAAGAGGGTGATTTCAAAGCATTTTGAAAGTGACACACTTCCTGCTGCCAGTTGGTGGCGCTATAACTTTGACTCACAATAGTCACATCCATATGATCGGGCTCTTAGAACGAACACACTGCTGAAGTTTCATCAAGATCAGTTAATGTATGCTGAAGTTATGACACACTTCCTGTTTCACGTTTCTCGCCATAATTTTGTTTCCTCGCCACAGCCAAACCGTTCGAGATATCAAAAATCCCCTCGCAAACTTTCATCCTCAATGTCTTGACTTCACGCTGACCGAGTTTCGTGCCGTGTGTTTGAATTCTCTAGGAGGAGTACTTCAAATTCCTTTGCGTGTGTTTTACCAACAACCCTAAATAGCCCACTTCCTGTTGGGCTGGGGTAAAAAGTAAGAGTGTGAAGTATATATGAAACGATGAGATCTACATGTGTACCGAGTTTCATATTATTACATGCAAGCGTGTTTGATTTATGGACCATGTTTTCGGACCCCGTTCCAGGGGGCGCTGTCGAGCCCCCCTGCCACGCCCGGGTACCATCTTCAGCCCGGCCCTGATGGCCGCGGGTTCTGACATGTGTGCAAAGTGTCAGGAGTTTTTGAGCATGTTAAGGCCTCCAAAAGTGTCCAAAAGGTAGTAAAAAAATAATAATAATAATAATAAATAATCCTTAGGAAAACAATAGGGCCTTCGCCCTTTGGGCTTGGGCCCTAATAATAAATAATCCTTAGGAAAACAATAGGGCCTTCGCCCTTTGGGCTTGGGCCCTAATTAAAGCTGCAAGCAGCATTGAAAGGGCCCTCGCACCCGTGCCATCGCCACCCGGTGGCTTTAGGAAGACAGACCACGGTGGGCAATGTGCATTTAAGTAGATAAATATAATGGGAGTATGTCAAAGTCAGTTACAAAAATGTCCTTTATTATGGGTATAATAGCATGCTGTTAAACATGTCACTTCCTGTTGCCAGCAGGTGGCGCTATGACTGTAACTGAATATGAGCATGCACATGTGTTCAGGACAGAACTCTTATCAAACATGTGAAGTTTGGGGCATATTGAACTTTGCCTTCTTAAGTAAAAACAACTTCCTGTTTCATAGCATTAGCATGCTTTAGCACTTAGCTAAGAATTGCTAGCATGTTTAACATGTTTATAACATGTTTATAACTCAATGGCATATTTACTATGTTGCCAGTACTGCATCACACTGTTAAACATGTCACTTCCTGTTGCCAGTAGGTGGCGCTATTACTATAACTGAATATTGTCATGTAGATGTGTTCAGGGCAGGACTCTTATCAAATGTGTGAAGTTTGGGGCAGATTGGACATTGCCTTCTTAAGTAACAACAACTTCCTGTTTCATTTCATTAGCATGCTTTAGCACTTAGCTAAGAATTGCTAGCATGTTTTAACATGTTTATAACATGTTTTTTACTCAATGGCATATTTACTATGTTGCCAGTACTGCATCACACTGTTAAACATGTCACTTCCTGTTGCCAGTAGGTGGCGCTATTACTATAACTGAATATTGTCATGTAGATGTGTTCAGGGCAGGACTCTTATCAAATGTGTGAAGTTTGGGGCAGATTGGACATTGCCTTCTTAAGTAACAACAACTTCCTGTTTCATTTCATTAGCATGCTTTAGCACTTAGCTAAGAATTGCTAGCATGTTTAACATGTTTATAACATGTTTATAACTCAATGGCATATTTACTATGTTGCCAGTACTGCATCACACTGTTAAACATGTCACTTCCTGTTGCCAGTAGGTGGCGCTATTACTATAACTGAATATTGTCATGTAGATGTGTTCAGGGCAGGACTCTTATCAAATGTGTGAAGTTTGGGGCAGTTTGGACATTGTCTTCTTAAGTAACAACAACTTCCTGTTTCATTTCATTAGCATGCTTTAGCACTTAGCTAAGAATTACTAGCATGTTTTAACATGTTTATAACATGTTTATAACTCAATGGCATATTTACTATGTTGCCAGTACTGCATCACACTGTTAAACATGTCACTTCCTGTTGCCAGTAGGTGGCGCTATTACTATAGCTGAAAATTGTAATGTAGATGTGTTCAGGGCAGGACTCTTATCAAATGTGTGAAGTTTGGGGCAGTTTGGACATTGTCTTCTTAAGTAACAACAACTTCCTGTTTCATTTCATTAGCATGCTTTAGCACTTAGCTAAGAATTGCTAGCATGTTTTAACATGTTTATAACATGTTTATAACTCAATGGCATATTTACTATGTTGTCAGTACTGCATCACACTGTTAAACATGTCACTTCCTGTTGCCAGTAGGTGGCGCTATTACTATAGCTGAAAATTGTAATGTAGATGTGTTCAGGGCAGGACTCTTATCAAATGTGTGAAGTTTGGGGCAGTTTGGACATTGTCTTCTTAAGTAACAACAACTTCCTGTTTCATTTCATTAGCATGCTTTAGCACTTAGCTAAGAATTGCTAGCATGTTTTAACATGTTTATAACATGTTTATAATTCAATGGCATATTTAATATGTTGCTAGTACTGCATCACAGTGTTAAACATGTCACTTCCTGTTGCCAGTAGGTGGCGCTATTACTATAACTGAATATTCTCATGTAGATGTGTTCAGGGCAGGACTCTTATCAAATGTGTGAAGTTTCGGGGTTTCGGGGTTCGAAGTTACAGCAAATTACTATTTAATTACAGTAATAGCATGCTTTAGCACTTAGCTAAGTGTTTGCTAGCATGTTTTAGCATGTTTCAAGTATGTTGATAGCATGTTTAGCACTTGCTGGCACTTTTTTATATGTTATTAGGAGTCCACAAAAGTGTTAAACATGTCACTTCCTGTTGCCAGCAGGTGGCGCTATGACTGTAACTGAATATGAGCATGGACATGTGTTCAGGCCATGACTCTTATCAAACGTGTGAAGTTTGGGGCAGATTGGACATTCCATACCTGAGTTACAGCAAATTCCTATTGAATTGCAGTAATAGCATGCTTTAGCACTTAGCTAAGTGCTTGCTAGCATGTTTTAGCATGTTTCAAGTATGTTGTTAGCATGTTTAACACTTGCTGGCACTTTTTTATATGTTATCAGGAGTCCACAACAGTGTTAAACATGTCACTTCCTGTTGCCAGCAGGTGGCGCTATGACTGTAACTGAATATCAGCATGCACATGTGTTCAGGACAGAACTCTTATCAAACATGTGAAGTTTGGGGCAGATTGGACATTGTTTGCCTGAGTTACAGCAACTTCCTGTTTCATGGCGAAACATCAAAATTTGTCAGGCCGCCGAGGACACGCCCTTCGACGAAAACTCAAGATCTTCGCAATTTAACGTCGCAAAGGCCTTAAGATTACACTCACCAAATTTGAAGATGATCAGATTAAAACTGTAGGAGGAGTTTGTTAAAGTACGAGGCCTGAAAATGGCAAAAACTGCACAAAAATCTGAGAGGAAGTTCAAAATGGCTGACTTCCTGTTGTGTTTAGGGCTACGCTCCAAGAGACTTTTTTGTAGGTAATGGGCCATTACATGTATGTACCGAATTTCGTACACGTACGTGAAACGTAACGCGAGGCGCACTCCGTTGAACCTTTATAGGTGGCGCTATCGAGCCATTTTGGCCCGCCCAATTTTGAAACGCATATCAGATGTAAATTTTCGCCAGTTCTGACGCGTGTGCAAATTTTCGTGAGTTTTCGTGCATGTTTAGGCCCTCAAAAATGCGATTCATTGCGGAGAATAATAATAAATATAGCTGCGAGCAGCGATTACGGGCCCAAGCCGGTGGCACCGCAACCCTGGTGCACCAGGGTGGCGGTACCGCCGGCTTTGGCCCTTCATCGCTGCTCGCAGCTATATTTATTTATATATATATATATATATATATATATATATATATATATATATATATATATATATATATATATATAATTATATATATATATATATATAAATAAAGCCGGTGGCATCACCACCCTGGTGCCTTTAGGGTTATTGTGCACGACGTGACCAAAAATATCTGCTCGCTATCTGCCGAACGGCTCTGGTAGTCCCGCTTCAGCACTGATGATGTTGTAGAAATAGTGTGCTCTGGTTGGTCTGGATTATTCGGGATTTTTTTATTTTATACAGAAATAAGTTATTTATAATTCAGATGAGAATAAAGTTAGTGTTGATTAAAATGAAGGAAAACAAATATATTGATCTGAAATATAGCACATTCATTTTACATTTATTTAGGTTCAATTACCAAACATACAATCTTAATTTAATTTAAAGCAAACTATACATTAAAAATACATGGGTTGTATGCACATTTTTTTTTTATAAAAAATATATATATATATCCAAAAAGACAAGGCTTAAAAACTCTTGTCACTGTAACAGACACAATCTCTCTCTCAACACACACACACACACACACACAACACACACACACACACACACACACACACACACACACACACACCACACACACACACACACACACACACACACACACACACACACACACACACACACACACACACACACACACACACACACACACACACACACACACACACACACACACACACACACACACACACACACACACACGTCAAGTCACTTTTTAGATGCAATATTGAATAAGCAGAAAAATCTGATTTTCTGCTCTGAAAATATAAATAAGCATACAAATTGAATAAGCACTTTGAATATTCTAAACAGAATAAGCATTAGTCGCTAATGAATAAGTACTAGTACTTAATGGAATAGATACTAATATCTAAAAAATAAGTACTAGTAGCATGAAAATAGAGACTAGTATGTTAAAATGATTAAATGTTAAAACGGCTTGCCATATTGGCTCAGAGAGAGAGAGAGAGAAAATGACATTTTAGATAATAGTACCTATTAATAGATACTAGTATTTATTCAATAAATACTAGTTCTAAGTCATTACATACTAGTACCTATTAAATAGATACCAGTACTTATTCATTAGCTACTAATACGTATTCAAAAGAATATCTAAAGAATAAGCACTACTATCTAAGGAATAGGCACTAGTACTAAAGAATAAGCACTAGTCGCTAATGAATAAGTACTATTACTTAATGGAATAGATACTAGTATCTAAAAAATAAGTACTAGTAGCATGAAAAAAGAGACTAGTAGGTTAAAATGATTAAATGTTAAAACGGCTTGCCATATTGACTCAGAGCATCAAAAGCATCAAACAAGAATATTAAAGTTTGATGCGTTGCCACTGCAACAGTTTCAAAGATATCAAGAATCCCTTCACAGGTCTTCATCTGCATGTTATTACATTATACAGATGAAGTTTGAAGAAAATCGGGTAAAAATAAGAGGGTGATTTCAAAGCCTTTAGGAAGTGACACACTTCCTGCTGCCAGTTGGTGGCGCTATAACTTTGACTCACAATAGTCACATCCATGTGATCGGACTCTTACAGCGAACACACTGCTGAAGTTTCATCAAGATCAGTTAATGTATGCTGAAGTTATAACACACTTCCTGTTTCCATTATTCGCCATAAATTCGTTTCCTCGCCACGGCCAAACCGTTCGAGATATCAAAAATCCCCTGGCAATTTTTCATCCTCAATGTCTTGACTTCGTGCACACCGAGTTTCGTGGCGATTGGTTGAATTCTCTAGGATTAGTATATCGAATTCCAGGGGCATACGCTTCCAAACAAACGATAATAGCCGACTTCCTGTTGGGCTGGGGTAAAAAGTAAAAGTACAAAGGATATATGAACCGATGAGATCTATATGTGTAGCGAGTTTCATATTACATGCAAGCGTGTTTGATTTATGGACCAAGTTTTCGGACCCCGTTCCAGGGGGCGCTGTCGAGCCCCCCTGCCACGCCCGGGTACCAGCTTCAGCCCGGCCCTGATGGCCGCGTTTTCTGACCCGTGTGCAAAGTTTCAAGAGTTTTTGAGCATGTTAAGGGCCCCAAAAGTGCGCTAAGAATCTCAAAAGTATCCAAAAAGAATATTAAAGTTTGATGCGTTGTCACGGCAACAGCATCTAAGATATCAACAATCCTTTCACAGGTCTACATCTGGCGTGTGTCTACATTATACACATCAAGTTTGAAGCAAATCGGGTAAAGCCTGTTTGATTTATGGACCAAGTTTTCGGACCCCGTTCCAGGGGGCGCTGTTGAGCCCCCCTGCCACGCCCGGGTACCAGCTTCAGCCCGGCCCTGATGGCCGCGGTTTCTGACCCGTGTGCAAAGTTTCAAGAGTTTTTGAGCATGTTAAGGGCCCCAAAAGTGCGCTAAGAATCTCAAAAGTATCCAAAAAGAATATTAAAGTTTGATGCGTTGTCACGGCAACAGCATCTAAGATATCAACAATCCTTTCACAGGTCTACATCTGGCTTGTGTCTACATTATACACATCAAGTTTGAAGCAAATAGGGTCAAGCGTGTTGGATATATGGACCAAATTGTCGGACCCGTTCAAGGGGGCGCTGTCGAGCCCCCCTGCCACGCCCGGGTACCAGCTTCAGCCTGGCCCTGATGGCCGCGGGTTTTGTCCTGTGTGCAAAGTTTCAAGAGTTTTCGAGCACGTTAAGAACCCAAAAGTGCCCGAAAGCATAAAAAAGCATGAAAAAGCTTAAAAAAAGGAATATTAATGTTTGATGCATTGCCATGGCAACAGTGTCTAAGATATCAATAATCCTTTCACAGGTCTACATCTGGCATGTGTCTACATTATGCACATGAAGTTTGAAGCAAATCGGGTAAAAATAAGAGGGTGATTTAAAAGCATTTTGGAAGTGACACACTTCCTGCTGCCAGTTGGTGGCGCTATAACTTTGACTCACAATAGTCACATCCATGTGATCGGGCTCTTACAACGAACACACTGCTGAAGTTTCATCAAGATTAGTTAATGTATGCAGTAGTTATAACACACTTCCTGTTTCACGTTTCTCGCCATAATTTCGTTTCCTCGCCACGGCCAAACCGTTCGAGATATCAAAAATCCCCTGGCAATTTTTCATCCTCAGTGTCTTGACTTCACGCTGACCGAGTTTCGTGCCGTGTGTTTGAATTCTCTAGGAGGAGTGTTTCACATTCCTTTGCATGCGTTTTCCAAACAAGCCTAAATAGCCGACTTCCTGTTGGGCTGGGGTAAAAAGTTAGAGTGCGAAGTATATATGAAACGATGAGATCTACATGTGTACCGAGTTTCATATTATTACATGCAAGCGTGTTTGATTTATGGACCATGTTTTCGGACCCCGTTCCAGGGGGCGCTGTCGAGCCCCCCTGCCACGCCCGGGTACCATCTTCAGCCCGGCCCTGATGGCCGCGGGTTCTGACATGTGTGCAAAGTTTCAGGAGTTTTTGAGCATGTTAGGCCTCCAAAAGTGTCCAAAAGGTAGAAGAAAAATAATAATAATAATAATAATAATAATAATAATAATAAATAATCCTTAGGAAAACAATAGGGCCTTCGCCCTTTGGGCTTGGGCCCTAATAATAATTAAAGCTGCAAGCAGCATTGAAAGGGCCCTCGCACCCGTGCCATCGCCACCCGGTGCCTTTAGGAAGACAGAGCACGGTGGGCTATGTGCATTTAAGTAGATAAATATAGTGGGAGTATGTCAAAGTCAGTTACAAAAATGTCATTTATTCTGGGGATAATAGCATGCTGTTAAACATGTCACTTCCTGTTGCCAGCAGGTGGCGCTATGACTGTAACTGAATATGAGCATGCACATGTGTTCAGGACAGAACTCTTATCAAACATGTGAAGTTTGGGGCAGATTGAACTTTGCCTTCTTAAGTAACAACAACTTCCTGTTTCATTTCATTAGCATGCTTTAGCACTTAGCTAAGAACTGCTAGCATGTTTTAACATGTTTATAACGTGTTTATAACTCAATGGCATATTTACTATGTTGCCAGTACTGCATCACACTGTTAAACATGTCACTTCCTGTTGCCAGTAGGTGGCGCTATTACTATAACTGAATATTGTCATGTAGATGTGTTCAGGGCAGGACTCTTATCAAATGTGTGACGTTTGGGGCAGATTGGACATTGCCTTCTTAAGTAACAACAACTTCCTGTTTCATTTCATTAGCATGCTTTAGCACTTAGCTAAGAATTGCTAGCATGTTTTAACATGTTTATACCATGTTTATAACTCAATGGCATATTTACTATGTTGCCAGTACTGCATCACACTGTTAAACATGTCACTTCCTGTTGCCAGTAGGTGGCGCTATTACTATAGCTGATAATTGTCATGTAGATGTGTTTAGGGCAGGACTCTTATCAAATATGTGAAGTTTGGGGCAGATTGGACATTGCCTTCTTAAGTAACAACAACTTCCTGTTTCATTTCATTAGCATGCTTTAGCACTTAGCTAAGAATTGCTAGCATGTTTTAACATGTTTATAACATGTTTATAACTCAATGGCATATTTACTATGTTGTCAGTACTGCATCACAATGTTAAACATGTCACTTCCTGTTGCCAGTAGGTGGCGCTATTACTATAGGTGAAAATTGTCATGTAGATGTGTTCAGGGCAGGACTCTTATCAAATGTGTGAAGTTTGGGGCAGATTGGACATTGCCTTCTTAAGTAACAACAACTTCCTGTTTCATTGCATTAGCAAGCTTTAGCACTTAGCTAAGTGTTTGCTAGCATGTTTTAGCATGTTTCTAGTATGTTGCTAGCATGTTTAGCACTTGCTGGCACTTTTTTATATCAAATCAAATCAAATCAACTTTATTTTTAAAGCACGTTTAAAATCAACCTTGGTTGGCCAAAGTGCTGTACAGCAGAATAGGAACTAGACAAGACAAAATAACAAATACAAATAAAATAAATAAATTAAAATAATTTAGTAAAAAAAAGCATAGTACACATTATGGTACACTGAACGCACTGGAGAAAAAATGTGTTTTCAGCAGTGATTTGAATTCAGCAAGTGTGGAAGCTGATTTAATGTGTAATGGTAGGGTGTTCCACAGCTTGGGTCCGGCTACTGCAAAAGCACGATCACCTCTACGCTTTAAGCGGGATCGTGGGACAGCCAAGAGATGTTGGTCTTTTGATCTGAGTGATCTGGATGGATTATGAGTAATAATTAAATCAGAAAGGTATTTTGGGGCCTGGTTGTTAAGCGATTTATAGACAAATAGTAAAATTTTAAAATCGATTCTGAATCGGACTGGTAGCCAGTGCAGAGAACGAAGAATTGGAGTGATGTGATCTCGTTTTTGGCTGCCAGTGAGCAAACGGGCAGCCGCGTTTTGGACCATCTGAAGTCGTGAAATAGAAGCGAGAGGTAACCCAACATATAGGGAGTTGCAGTAATCAAGACGTGTTGAAATGAAAGCGTGAATAATTGTTTCAAAGCTATTCCTATTTAAAAATGGCTTGACTTTGGCCAACCGGCGTAAATGATAAAAACTGGCTCTGACTGTGGCATTGATTTGTTTGTTCAGCTTAAGACTACTGTCCAGATAAAATCCTAGATTTTTGACTTCAGAAGTGAAGTGTGGTGTGAGGGTACCAAGGTCAGTGCAATATCTGCCAGAGAGCTCACTGGGACCAAATTGGATGATTTGGGTTTTCTCTTCGTTAAGCAGCATAAAGTTGTTAGTGAGCCAGATCTTGAGTTCATGGAGACAATCTTCTAGTCGCTTACATGCAGTGTTATCATTACGTTTTATAGGTATGTACAGTTGGGTATCATCCGCGTAACAGTGGTATGACACACCAAGTCTACTCATAATTGACCCTAGAGGAAGCATGTACAATGAGAAAAGTAGGGGTGCCAGAATTGAACCCTGGGGTACACCACAGTTGAGGTGAGTCGCAGAAGATAGATGACTACCTAATCTAACAGAAAAACTTCTGTTTGAAAGGAAAGATTGGAACCATTTAAGTACTATACCTGAGATACCGATCGAACATTCTAACCGGGATAGGAGAATCTTATGGTCTACGAAGTCAAAGGCTGAACTTAGATCTAAGAGCACTAAGGCCATGTTATCACCAGCATCTGTCGTTATAAAAATGTCATTTAGAACTTTTAAAAGTGCAGACTCAGTGCTGTGAAGGCGTTTAAAACCGGATTGAAAAATATCCGAAATAGAATTGATGTGTAAATACTGTTGGAGCTGTATAAAGACCGTTTTTTCAAGAATTTTGGATAAGAAAGACAGGTTTGAAATTGGTCTGTAGTTCGCATATACAGCGGTGTCGAGTGTGGGTTTCTTGAGAATGGGAGTCACAGTGGCAAGTTTAAAACAAGCAGGGACAGTCCCAGTCAAGAGACTGTTGTTAATGATAAGCAGAACATCCGAACCAATAGTGTCAAATATCTGTTTTAAAAAGTGAGAAGGTAGAATATCGTGGGGTGAGAAAGTGGATTTTAGTTTTAAACTGATTTCCCTGCATGTCTGAAGGGAGATCAGGTCAAAGTGACTCCATTTCGAGAAGGAAAGAATAGGATCGGAAAGATTCTCTCTTGTAGTGCATACTTGTGCATGAGTAATATTAATTTTTTCAGTGAAAAAGTTCAGGAAGTTTTCGCACTCAGTGAGAGAGATCGTAGGAAAGGACTTAACAGAAGGATTTAAGACAGAGTCGATAGTAGAAAACAGCGTTTTAGAACAATGAGAATTTTTTTCGATGACGTCGGATAAAAATTTATTCTTCGCTGCCTTTGCTGTTTTTTGGAAATTATTTAGTGAGACAGTCAGCATCTCAAAGGAAATTTGAAGCCTGTCTTTCTTCCATTTTCGCTCGAGCCGTCGACATTGTTGACGAAGTCGACGAATATCACTAGTTATCCATGGCTGGGGCTTATTTTGAGGATGGATAAGTTTCCGAGGTGCAATGGAGTCTAAGATGTTGGAGCATTTATCATTAAAAGCCTGTAGCTGCTCATCAACATCCGGATGAGAAATAGAGTAGTCTGAGATGAGAGGATTTCCTGCAGCAGAGTACATTTCAGAAAATACAACATGAGAATGTGGGGTTAAAAAGCGAGACCAGCGAACCTGGGGTGGAACTGTTGTTGGTGGAAAAGGAAGAAAAGTTGAGAAGAGCAATGGTTTGTGGTCAGAGAGTGGAATATCTCTAATTTCAATGTCAGCCACAGACAGACCATATGACAAAATTAAATCTAATGTGTGACCATGACAATGAGTGGGACCAGTTACCCACTGAACAATGTTTAAAGAAGATAGTAGGTTTAGAAAGTCCTTAGCTAAAACATTAGCTGTACAACATACATGAATGTTAAAATCACCAATTATTAAAATATGGTCATATTTAGGCAAGATGATCTCCAATAAGTCTGCAAACTCGTTTATGAAGTTGCTGGATGAAGGTGGACGGTAAATAAGTAGAAGTAGAACTGGACAGGGAGAATTTAAATGAATTTCCTGGAGTTCAAAGCTAGTATAAGTAGTCATTGACAATTGGCGAGAGTGTATTCTGTTTTTAAAAATAGTCACAAGTCCGCCTCCCTTGCCAGTTAACCGGGGAGTGTTAAAAAAGTCATAACCCGGGGGAACCAATTCGGAAAAAATACTGAGATCACCTGGTTTAACCCATGACTCAGTCACAAAGAAATAATCCAAATTGTTTGAGGAGATGAAGTCATTGCAAATAAAAGTTTTATTTAGTAAGGATCGAACGTTGGCAAGCGCCATCCTAAACTGAGGTGGATCTGAATACTGAGGTGGATCCTGTGGGAAGTATGGAGCACTACGAAGTGAGCGCAGATTATGATGATTAACAGACCTGCGTCGGAACCGTGAATATGTCCGTTGAGCAAGTCCGGTTGATGCACACGAGGCGATCGGACGAATCCATAGACGATTTAGTTCCACAGCCCCTCGAGAGATCCGAGAGTGGCACGCCAAGTTCGGTGCGGCAGAGATCGATGCCGAGGTGGAAGATAAGCCAGTTACCCAGGCCTTCCTCAGCCGAACGGTGACACCACCCCGCCTTCCGCGTCTCCTCCTGCGTTTCCTGCGTGGGGCTTCAAAAGCGCACCGGTGTGGACAACAACCCGGTAGGTTTTGCTGCAGGGGTGGTGAGTAAAACTCATAGTTGTTTAAATCGGGGTGAATCCTAAACGTCTTTGGCATGGAATGATAAATGTCTATAAGTTGTAGACGATCATAAGCGATCAGCGAGTTACAACATAAAAACAACAGGGACAATAAAAACATTGTCAATAGCACAGAGGGCGGACGGCGTGCCACACACATCGGCGCCATCCTTATATGTTATTAGTAGTCCACAACAGTGTTAAACATGTCACTTCCTGTTGCCAGCAGGTGGCGCTGTGACTGTAACTGAATATGAGCATGCACATGTGTTCAGGACAGAACTCTTATCAAACGTGTGAAGTTTGGGGCAGATTGGACATTGTTTGCCTGAGTTACAGCAACTTCCTGTTTCATGGCGAAACATCGAAATTTGTCAGGCCGCCGAGGACACGCCCTTCGACGAAAACTCAAGATCTTCGCAATTTAACGTCGCAAAGGCCTTAAGATTACACTCACCAAATTTGAAGATGATCAGATTAAAACTGTAGGAGGAGTTCGTTAAAGTACGAGGCCTGAAAATGGCAAAAACTGCACAAAAATCTGAGAGGAAGTTCAAAATGGCTGACTTCCTGTTGTGTTTAGGGCTACGCTCCAAGAGACTTTTTTGTAGGTATTGGGCCATTACATGTATGTACCGAATTTCGTACACGTACGTGAAACGTAACGCGAGGCGCACTCCGTTGAACCTTTATAGGTGGCGCTATCGAGCCATTTTGCCCCGCCCAATTTTGAAACGCATATCAGATGTAAATTTTCGCCAGTTCTGACGCGTGTGCAAATTTTCGTGAGTTTTCGTGCATGTTTAGGCCCTCAAAAATGCGATTCATTGCGGAGAAGAAGAAGAATAATAATAATTAAAGCTGCAAGCAGCATTGAAAGGGCCCTCACACCCGTGCCATCGCCACCCGGTGGCTTTAGGAAGACAGACCACGGTGGGCAATGTGCATTTAAGTAGATAAATATAGTGGGAGTATGTCAAAGTCAGTTACAAAAATGTCCTTTATTATGGGTATAATAGCATGCTGTTAAACATGTCACTTCCTGTTGCCAGCAGGTGACGCTATGACTGTAACTGAATATGAGCATGCACATGTGTTCAGGACAGAACTCTTATCAAACATGTGAAGTTTGGGGCAGATTGAACTTTGCCTTCTTAAGTAAAAACAACTTCCTGTTTCATAGCATTAGCATGCTTTAGCACTTAGCTAAGAATTGCTAGCATGTTTAACATGTTTATAACATGTTTATAACTCAATGGCATATTTACTATGTTGCCAGTACTGCATCACACTGTTAAACATGTCACTTCCTGTTGCCAGTAGGTGGCGCTATTACTATAACTGAATATTGTCATGTAGATGTGTTCAGGGCAGGACTCTTATAAAAAAATGTGTGAAGTTTGGGGCAGATTGGACATTGCCTTCTTAAGTAACAACAACTTCCTGTTTCATTTCATTAGCATGCTTTAGCACTTAGCTAAGAATTGCTAGCATGTTTTAACATGTTTATAACATGTTTTTTACTCAATGGCATATTTACTATGTTGCCAGTACTGCATCACACTGTTAAACATGTCACTTCCTGTTGCCAGTAGGTGGCGCTATTACTATAGCTGAAAATTGTAATGTAGATGTGTTCAGGGCAGGACTCTTATCAAATGTGTGAAGTTTGGGGCAGATTGGACATTGTCTTCTTAAGTAACAACAACTTCCTGTTTCATTTCATTAGCATGCTTTAGCACTTAGCTAAGAATTACTAGCATGTTTTAACATGATTATAACATGTTTATAATTCAATGGCATATTTAATATGTTGCTAGTACTGCATCACAGTGTTAAACATGTCACTTCCTGTTGCCAGTAGGTGGCGCTATTACTATAACTGAATATTCTCATGTAGATGTGTTCAGGGCAGGACTCTTATCAAATGTGTGAAGTTTCGGGGTTTCGGGGTTCGAAGTTACAGCAAATTACTATTTAATTGCAGTAATAGCATGCTTTAGCACTTAGCTAAGTGTTTGCTAGCATGTTTTAGCATGTTTCAAGTATGTTGATAGCATGTTTAGCACTTGCTGGCACTTTTTTATATGTTATTAGGAGTCCACAAAAGTGTTAAACATGTCACTTCCTGTTGCCAGCAGGTGGCGCTATGACTGTAACTGAATATGAGCATGGACATGTGTTCAGGACAGAACTCTTATCAAACGTGTGAAGTTTGGGGCAGATTGGACATTCCATACCTGAGTTACAGCAAATTCCTATTAAATTGCAGTAATAGCATGCTTTAGCACCCTTTGCTAAGTGCTTGCTAGCATGTTTTAAACATGTTTCAAGTATGTTGTTAGCATGTTTAACACTTGCTGGCACTTTTTATATGTTATCAGGAGTCCACAACAGTGTTAAACATGTCACTTCCTGTTTGCCAGCAGGTGCGCTATGACGTAACTGAATATCAGCATGCACAGTGTACAGGACAGAACCTTATCAAAAATGTGAAGTTTGGGGCAATTGGGCATTGTTTTTCCGATTAAAAAAATTTTTGGGGGCCCGTTTTTAAAAAGTTAGTTTGGGGGTTTTTAAAAAATTTCTTTTTTAAGTCAACAACTTCCCTTTCATTTTTGAGTTTAGTTGTGAAAACAGCAAATTTTTTTTAAATTATAACATGTTTTTAACTGGCTAATTTTTTGATTTTCCCCTTTAAATTTCATTTTTTCCTTGCCCCTTTATAAAAAAAAATTTTAAAAAATTTTTACGGTCACTTGGGAAGGGTTGGGGTTAAATTTTTGCAAATTCTATTTAAAGGTAATTGGGTTTGACTTCTAATGTTTTTAGCAAATTTTTTTCATTTCAAAATATTTTAAACATTTTTTGCACTTGCTGGCCTTTTTAATGTTTTAGGAGTCCCCAAATTTTTCATTCCTTTTTCCGCATTAAATTAACGAAAAAAACATGGAAAATTTCGGGCAGAATCTTTTAAAAATTTAATTTGGGGGAGAAAATTTTTTAAAAGACAGAATTTTTATTAAACAGTAAAACAGTTGCATTTTGCTAACGCACTTTTTTCCCTGCAAAATATTTTTTTGAGTCCCGGGACTTTTTTTTTTTTAAAAAAGGATCCCAAATTTAAAAGCCTAAATTTCCTTTCCCAAAATTAAACGGGGAATTGGGAAAAAAAGAAATTTAAAAATTAAGGGGGAAAATTTTCCGTTTTTTGCAAACCCCTTTTTGGAAACTTAAAATTTGTCGGCCCCGGACACCCCTTACAAAACCAAAAAAAATTTGCTTTAAGGGGGCAAGCCCCTTGCCCCCAAAATTTTTAAAGAAGATTAAAATTTTGAGTTCTTAAAGCGGCCAAATAAAAGCCCCCGAAGGGTTTAAAATGCGATTCCTTTTGGAGGGTAAAAAAAATTTTTGAAATTAAAGGGGGCCTTACAATTGCCGGGCCCCAATATAAACAACCGAGGGCCCCCCTTCCAAAGGTTTGGGGGTTTGGCCCCCCCCAAAAAGGGGATTAATGTAAATTTGAGTTTCCAGCGTTCAAATTTTTTTATTTTTGGTTTTTAAGGGGCCCCCCAAAAACGCCCCGGGGAAGAAAATAAAAAAAAATTTAAAAACCCCCTTTTTAAAAACTCCAAATTGGGGCCCAACCCCCTTCCCTTTTAAAAGCACCCCGTGGCAATTTAATTTTAATAATTAAGGGGGTTTTTAAACAGTTTTAAAAAAAAGCCCCTTTTATGGGAAAAGCATCGTTAACATGTCACTTTCCTTTCCAAGGGGCCTATACTTAACTGAAAATGAAGAAGGTTTAGGCGAAATTTATAAAAAAGTTGGGGGGAATTTAAATTTTTCCTTTTTAATAAAAACAACTTTCCCGTTTCATCATTAGCTCTTTAGCCCCTTTGCAAGAAATTCTAGCATTTTAAACAGTTTATAAAAATTTTTTAAAACCAATCTATTTCAGTTTTGACTCACACCGTTTAAAAATTTTCCCCCTTTCCGGGGGGGTTTTTTAAAAAATTTTAAAATTTTTGGCCTTACCCTTTAAAATTGAGTTTTATTTGGACATTCCTTTTAATAAAACCTTTCCCGTTTATTTCTTTCATGTTTAACATTTTTAAAAATGTTTAATTTTTAAAAATTTTTTAAAATGTTTTTTAACTAAAGCATTTTACAATTCCGTTGCAAACCCGCTTACTTTGTTGATTTGGGGGGGGGAAAAAACTAAAAGGTTTTAATTTTTGGCAGGGTCCTTTAAAATTTTTTCAATTTCCCCTTTGGGGGTTTTTTTTAAAAAAAAATTTTTTTTTTCTTGCTTTTTTTCCTTGTTTCTGTGTTTTTCTGGTTTTTTTTTTTTCACAAAATTCTTTTGCCAAAAATCAATGTTAAAATGTCATTTTTCCCTTTTCTTTTTTCCTATTTCGTAAAAAATTTGGGTTTTTTTTTTTAAATCTTTCAAAAATTTTTTTGGGGTTGGCTTCCTTTCTTAATTTCCCCTTCCCGTTTCTTTATTCATCTTTCCTTTTTTTAAAAAATGCATTTTTTTTTTTTTGTTTTTTCTCAAAGGCAAACATTTCCTTTTTTTCATACCTGTTTTAAAAATGTTTTCCGTTCCCGTGGGGGGCCATTTATACTAAAAATTTTTTAATGTGCCCGGGCAACCTTTAAATGTTTTTTTGGGGAGATGGGCTTTTTTAAGTAAAAAATTTTGTTTATTTTAGGCTTTTTCACTTACAAGAAAATTTCGCTTTTAAAAAATTTTAAAATTTTAAAACCAACAATTTTTCTTTTCCCTACTGCTTTTTCACTGAAAACAATTTTTTCCTGTTTATAGTGCGCTTATTACATAGCTGAAAATGGGAATGTAGAGTTTTCAGGCAGACCTTATAATGTGTGAAGTTTGGGCAGTTGACATTGTCTTTTAAGTACAACAACTCCTGTTCATTCATTAGCAGCTTTACACAGCTAAGAATTACAGCATGTTTAACATGATTAAACATGTTTAAATCAATGGCATATTATATTGCATACTGCATCACAGGGTTAAACATTCACTTCCTTCCAGTAGTGGCGCATACTAAACTGAATATTCTCAGTAATGTGTTTAGGCGGACTCTTATCAAATGTGTAAGTTTCGGGTTCGGTCGAAGTTACAGCAAAAACTATTAAATGCAGTAATAGCATCTTTAGCACTTAGCTAAGTTTTTCTAGCAGTTTTAGCAGTTTCAAGTAGTTGAAACATGTTAGCCCTGCGCACTTTTTAATGTTTTAGGATCCACAAAAGTGTTAAACATGTCACTTCCTTGCCACAGTGCCATACTGTAACTGAATATGAGCATGACATTGTTCAGGACAGAACTCTTATCAAACGGAAGTTTGGGCAGATTGGACATTCCATACCTAGTTACGCAAATTCCATTAAGCAGTAATGCTGCTTACACTTACTAGTCGCTAGCATGTTTTAGCATGTTCAGTAGTGTTACAGTTACACTTGCTGCACTTTATATTTATCAGATCCACAACAGTTTAAACATGTCACTTCCTGTTTCCACAGTGCGCTTGACTGTAACTGAATAAGCAGACATTGTCAGGACAGAACCTATCAACATTAATTTGGGGCAATTGACATGTTTCCTGATTACAGCAACTTCCTGTTCATGCGAAACACAAAATTGTCAGGCCGCCGAGGACACGCCCTTTTGACAAAACTCAATCTTCGCAATTAACGTCGCAAAGCTAAGATTACACTCACCAAATTTGGATAAATAAAACTGTAGGAGAATTCGTAAGACGGCCTGAAAATGGCAAAAACTGCACAAAAATCTAGGAAGTTCAAATGGCTGACTTCCTGTGTTTTAGGTACGTCCAAACTTTTGAGGTATGGGGCCCTTACATGTATGTACCGAATTTCGTACACGTAGGAAACGAACGCGAGCGCACTCCTTAACCCTTAAGGTGCGCTAGAGCCATTTGGCCCCCCAATTTTGAAACGCAATCAGAGTAAATTTTCGCAGTCGACCGTGTGAAATTTCGTGATTTTCTCATGTTTAGCCTCAAAATGCGTTCATGCGGAGAAGAAAAAAAAAAAAATAATAAATTTAAATAAAGCTGCGGGGGGGGGGGGGGGGGGGGGGGGGGGGGGGGGGGGGGGGGGGGGGGGGGGGGGGGGGGGGGGGGGGGGGGGGGGGGGGGGGGGGGGGGGGGGGGGGGGGGGGGGGGGGGGGGGGGGGGGGGGGGGGGGGGGGGGGGGGGGGGGCCCCCCCCCCCCCCCCCCCCCCCCCCCCCCCCCCCCCCCCCCCCCCCCCCCCCCCCCCCCCCCCCCCCCCCCCCCCCCCCCCCCCCCCCCCCCCCCCCCCCCCCCCCCCCCCCCCCCCCCCCCCCCCCCCCCCCCCCCCCCCCCCCCCCCCCCCCCCCCCCCCCCCCCCCCCCCCCCCCCCCCCCCCCCCCCCCGTCACTCATCACACTGTTAAACATGTCACTTCCGTTGCCAGTAGGTGGCGCTATTACTAAGCGAAAATTGTAATGTAATGTGTTCAGGCAGGACTCTTATCAAATGTTGTGAAGTTTGGGGCAGTTTGGACATTGTCTTCTTAAGTAACAACAACTTCCTGTTTCATTTTCATTAGCATGCTTTAGCACTTAGCTAAGAATTACTAGCATGTTTTAACATGATTATAACATGTTTATAATTCAATGGCATATTTAATATGTTGCTAGTACTGCATCACAGTGTTAAACATGTCACTTCCTGTTGCCAGTAGTGGCGCTATTACTATAACTGAATATTCTCAGTAGATGTGTTCAGGGCAGGACTCTTATCAAATGTGTGAAGTTTCGGGGTTTCGGGTTCGAAGTTACAGCAAATTACTATTTAATTGCAGTAATAGCATGCTTTAGCACTTAGCTAAGTGTTTGCTAGCATGTTTTAGCATGTTTCAAGTATGTTGATAGCATGTTTAGCACTTGCTGGCACTTTTATATGTTATTAGAGTCCACAAAAGTGTTAAACATGTCACTTCCTGTTGCCAGCAGGTGGCGCTATGACTGTAACTGAATATGAGCATGGACATGTGTTCAGGACAGAACTCTTATCAAACGTGTGAAGTTTGGGGCAGATTGGACATTCCATACCTGAGTTACAGCAAATTCCTATTGAATTGCAGTAATAGCATGCTTTAGCACTTAGCTAAGTGCTTGCTAGCATGTTTTAGCATGTTTCAAGTATGTTGTTAGCATGTTTAACACTTGCTGGCACTTTTTTATATGTTATCAGGAGTCCACAACAGTGTTAAACATGTCACTTCCTGTTGCCAGCAGGTGGCGCTGTGACTGTAACTGAATATGAGCATGGACATGTGTTCAGGACAGAACTCTTATCAAACATGTGAAGTTTGGGGCAGATTGGACATTGTTTGCCTGAGTTACAGCAACTTCCTGTTTCATGGCGAAACATCAAAATTTGTCAGGCCGCCGAGGACACGCCCTTCGACGAAAACTCAAGATCTTCGCAATTTAACGTCGCAAAGGCCTTAAGATTACACTCACCAAATATGAAGATGATTAGATTAAAACTGTAGGAGGAGTTCGTTAAAGTATGAGGCCTGAAAATGGCAAAAACTGCACAAAAATCTGAGAGGAAGTTCAAAATGGCTGACTTCCTGTTGTGTTTAGGGCTACGCTCCAAGAGACTTTTTTGTAGGTATTGGGCCATTACATGTATGTACCGAATTTCGTACACGTACGTGAAACGTAACGCGAGGCGCACTCCGTTGAACCTTTATAGGTGGCGCTATCGAGCCATTTTGGCCCGCCCAATTTTGAAACGCATATCAGATGTAAATTTTCGCCAGTTCTGACGCGTGTGCAAATTTTCGTGAGTTTTCGTGCATGTTTAGGCCCTCAAAAATGCGATTCATTGCGGAGAAGAAGAAAGAGTATAATCTAATAATTAAAGCTGCAAGCAGCATTGAAAGGGCCCTCGCACCCGTGCCATCGCCACCCGGTGGCTTTAGGAAGACAGACCACGGTGGGCAATGTGCATTTAAGTAGATAAATATAGTGGGAGTATGTCAAAGTCAGTTACAAAAATGTCCTTTATTATGGGTATAGTAGCATGCTGTTAAACATGTCACTTCCTGTTGCAGCAGGTGGCGCTATGACTGTAACTGAATATGAGCATGCACATGTGTTCAGGACAGAACTCTTATCAAACATGTGAAGTTTGGGGCAGATTGAACTTTGCCTTTAAGTAAAAACAACTTCCTGTTTCATAGCATTAGCATGCTTTAGCACTTAGCTAAGAATTGCTAGCATGTTTAACATGTTTATAACATGTTTATAACTCAATGGCATATTTACTATGTTGCCAGTACTGCATCACACTGTTAAACATGTCACTTCCTGTTGCCAGTAGGTGGCGCTATTACTATAACTGAATATTGTCATGTAGATGTGTTCAGGGCAGGACTCTTATCAAATGTGTGAAGTTTGGGGCAGATTGGACATTGCCTTCTTAAGTAAAAACAACTTCCTGTTTCATTTCATTAGCATGCTTTAGCATTAGCTAAGAATTGCTAGCATGTTTTAACATGTTTATAACATGTTTTTATAACTCAATGGCATATTTACTATGTTGCCAGTACTGCATCACACTGTTAAACATGTCACTTCCTGTTGCCAGTAGGTGGCGCTATTACTATAACTGAAATTGTATGTAGATGTGTTCAGGGCAGGACTCTTATCAAATGTGTGTGAGTTTGGGGCAGATTGGACATTGCCTTCTTAAGTAACAACAACTTCCTGTTTCATTTCATTAGCATGCTTTAGCACTTAGCTAAGAATTGCTAGCATGTTTTAACATGTTTATAACATGTTTATAACTCAATGGCATATTTACTATGTTGCAGTACTGCATCACATGTTAAACATGTCACTTCCTGTTGCCAGTAGGTGGCGCTATTACTATAGCTTTAAAATTGTAATGTAGATGTGTTCAGGGCAGGACTCTTATCAAATGTGTGAAGTTTGGGGCAGATTGGACATTGTCTTCTTAAGTAACAACAACTTCTTGTTTCATTTCATTAGCATGCTTTAGCACTTAGCTAAGAATTGCTAGCATGTTTTAACATGTTTATAACATGTTTATAACTCAATGGCATATTTACTATGTTGCCAGTACTGCATCACACTGTTAAACATGTCACTTCCTGTTGCCAGTAGGTGGCGCTATTACTATAGCTGAAAATTGTAATGTAGATGTGTTCAGGGCAGGACTCTTATCAAATGTGTGAAGTTTGGGGCAGTTTGGACATTGCCTTCTTAAGTAACAACAACTTCCTGTTTCATTTCATTAGCATGCTTTAGCACTTAGCTAAGAATTGCTAGCATGTTTTAACATGTTTATAACATGTTTATAACTCAATGGCATATTTACTATGTTGCCAGTACTGCATCACACTGTTAAACATGTCACTTCCTGTTGCCAGTAGGTGGCGCTATTACTATAGCTGAAAATTGTAATGTAGATGTGTTCAGGGCAGGACTCTTATCAAATGTGTGAAGTTTGGGGCAGTTTGGACATTGTCTTCTTAAGTAACAACAACTTCCTGTTTCATTTCATTAGCATGCTTTAGCACTTAGCTAAGAATTACTAGCATGTTTTAACATGATTATAACATGTTTATAATTCAATGGCATATTTAATATGTTGCTAGTACTGCATCACAGTGTTAAACATGTCACTTCCTGTTGCCAGTAGGTGGCGCTATTACTATAACTGAATATTCTCATGTAGATGTGTTCAGGGCAGGACTCTTATCAAATGTGTGAAGTTTCGGGGTTTCGGGGTTCGAAGTTACAGCAAATTACTATTTAATTGCAGTAATAGCATGCTTTAGCACTTAGCTAAGTGTTTGCTAGCATGTTTTAGCATGTTTCAAGTATGTTGTTAGCATGTTTAGCACTTGCTGGCACTTTTTTATGTTATTAGGAGTCCACAAAAGTGTTAAACATGTCACTTCCTGTTGCCAGCAGGTGGCGCTATGACTGTAACTGAATATGAGCATGGACATGTGTTCAGGACAGAACTCTTATCAAACGTGTGAAGTTTGGGGCAGATTGGACATTCCATACCTGAGTTACAGCAAATTCCTATTGAATTGCAGTAATAGCATGCTTTAGCACTTAGCTAAGTGCTTGCTAGCATGTTTTAGCATGTTTCAAGTATGTTGTTAGCATGTTTAACACTTGCTGGCACTTTTTTATATGTTATCAGGAGTCCACAACAGTGTTAAACATGTCACTTCCTGTTGCCAGCAGGTGGCGCTGTGACTGTAACTGAATATGAGCATGGACATGTGTTCAGGACAGAACTCTTATCAAACATGTGAAGTTTGGGGCAGATTGGACATTGTTTGCCTGAGTTACAGCAACTTCCTGTTTCATGGCGAAACATCAAAATTTGTCAGGCCGCCGAGGACACGCCCTTCGACGAAAACTCAAGATCTTCGCAATTTAACGTCGCAAAGGCCTTAAGATTACACTCACCAAATTTGAAGATGATCAGATTAAAACTGTAGGAGGAGTTCGTTAAAGTACGAGGCCTGAAAATGGCAAAAACTGCACAAAAATCTGAGAGGAAGTTCAAAATGGCTGACTTCCTGTTGTGTTTAGGGCTACGCTCCAAGAGACTTTTTTGTAGGTATTGGGCCATTACATGTATGTACCGAATTTCGTACACGTACGTGAAACGTAACGCGAGGCGCACTCCGTTGAACCTTTATAGGTGGCGCTATCGAGCCATTTTGGCCCGCCAAATTTTGAAACGCATATCAGATGTAAATTTTCGCCAGTTCTGACGCGTGTGCAAATTTTCGTGAGTTTTCGTGCATGTTTAGGCTCTCAAAAATGCGATTCATTGCGGAGAAGAAGAAGAATAATAATAATAATAATAAACAGAGCAATTCCAAGAGGGTCCTCACACCATCGGTGCTCGGGCCCTAAATATA
>JAZAVI010000853.1:52500-64670 GCA_036326025.1 Chrosomus eos
TTGTATGCAGAAGTTATAACACACTTCCTGTTTCCATTATTCGCCATAAATTCGTTTCCTCGCCACGGCCAAACCATTCGAGATATCAAAAATCCCCTGGCAATTTTTCATCCTCAATGTCTTGACTTCATGCTGACTGAGTTTCGTGGCGATTGGTTGAATTCTCTAGGAGTAGTATATCGAATTCCAGGGGCATACGCTTTCAAACAAACCATAATAGCCGACTTCCTGTTGGGCTGGGGTAAAAAGTAAAAGTACAAAGGATATATGAATCGATGAGATCTATATGTGTACCAAGTTTCATATTATTACATGCAAGCGTGTTTGATTTATGGACCAAGTTTTCGGACCCCGTTCCAGGGGGCGCTGTCGAGCCCCCTGCCACGCCCGGGTACCAGCTTCAGCCCGGCCCTGATGGCCGCGGTTTCTGACCCGTGTGCAAAGTTTCAAGAGTTTTTGAGCATGTTAAGGGCCCCAAAAGTGTGCTAAGAATCTCAAAAGTATCCAAAAAGAATATTAAAGTTTGATGCGTTGTCACGGCAACAGCATCTAAGATATCAACAATCCTTTCACAGGTCTACATCTGGCATGTGTCTACATTATACACATCAAGTTTGAAGCAAATCGGGTAAAGCCTGTTTTATTTATGGACCAAGTTTTCGGACCCCGTTCCAGGGGGCGCTGTCGAGCCCCCCTGCCACGCCCGGGTACCAGCTTCAGCCCGTTCCTGATGGCCGCGGTTTCTGACCCGTGTGCAAAGTTTCAAGAGTTTTTGAGCATGTTAAGGGCCCCAAAAGTCGCTAAGAATCTCAAAAGTATCCAAAAAGAATATTAAAGTTTGATGCGTTGTCACGGCAACAGCATCTAAGATATCAACAATCCTTTCACAGGTCTACATCTGGCATGTGTCTACATTATACACATCAAGTTTGAAGCAAATCGGGTAAAGCCTGTTTGATTTATGGACCAAGTTTTCGGACCCCGTTCCAGGGGGCGCTGTCGAGCCCCCCTGCCACGCCCGGGTACCAGCTTCAGCCCGGCCCTGATGGCCGCGGTTTCTGACCCGTGTGCAAAGTTTCAAGAGTTTTTGAGCATGTTAAGGGCCCCAAAAGTGCGCTAAGAATCTCAAAAGTATCCAAAAAGAATATTAAAGTTTGATTCGTTGTCACGGCAACAGCATCTAAGATATCAACAATCCTTTCACAGGTCTACATCTGGCTTGTGTCTACATTATACACATCAAGTTTGAAGCAAATAGGGTAAAGCGTGTTGGATATATGGACCAAATTGTCGGACCCGTTCAAGGGGGCGCTGTCGAGCCCCCTGCCACGCCCGGGTACCAGCTTCAGCCTGGCCCTGATGGCCGCGGGTTTTGTCCTGTGTGCAAAGTTTCAAGAGTTTTCGAGCACGTTAAGAACCCCAAAAGTGCCCGAAAGCATAAAAAAGCATGAAAAAGCTTAAAAAAAGGAATATTAATGTTTGATGCATTGCCATGGCAACAGTGTCTAAGATATCAATAATCCTTTCACAGGTCTACATCTGGCATATGTCTACATTATGCACATGAAGTTTGAAGCAAATCGGGTAAAAATAAGAGGGTGATTTAAAAGCATTTTGAAAGTGACACACTTCCTGCTGCCAGTTGGTGGCGCTATAACTTTGACTCACAATAGTCACATCCATGTGATCGGGCTCTTACAACGAACACACTGCTGAAGTTTCATCAAGATTAGTTAATGTATGCAGTAGTTATGACACACTTCCTGTTTCACGTTTCTCGCCATAATTTCGTTTCCTCGCCACGGCCAAACCGTTCGAGATATCAAAAATCCCCTCGCAAACTTTCATCCTCAATGTCTTGACTTCACGCTGACCGAGTTTCGTGCCGTGTGTTTGAATTCTCTAGGAGGAGTGTTTCACATTCCATTGCATGCGTTTTCCAAACAAGCCTAAATAGCCGACTTCCTGTTGGGCTGGGGTAAAAAGTTAGAGTGCGAAGTATATATGAAACGATGAGATCTACATGTGTACCGAGTTTCATATTATTACATGCAAGCGTGTTTGATTTATGGACCATGTTTTCGGACCCCGTTCCAGGGGGCGCTGTCGAGCCCCCTGCCACGCCCGGGTACCATCTTCAGCCCGGCCCTGATGGCCGCGGGTTCTGACATGTGTGCAAAGTTTCAGGAGTTTTTGAGCATGTTAAGGCCTCCAAAAGTGTCCAAAAGGTAGTAAAAAAATAATTAGAAGAATAATAATAATAAAATATAGCTGCGAGCAGCGATTACGGGCCCAAGCCGGTGGCACCGCAACCCTGGTGCACCAGGGTGGCGCTACCGTCGGCTTTGGCCCTTCATCGCTGCTCGCAGCTATATTTATATATATATATATATATATATATTAGGGATGCACCGATACCGATACCAGTATCGGTATCGGGCCCGATACTGAGCTCATGTACTTGTACTCGTACTCGTAAAAATGCCCCGATACCAACAACCGATACCAGGCAGCATGTGTACAGTGTCAGAAATTATAATGGGGATAAAAAAAGAAGGCTGTATATGAAATAAATGTATCTTATCAGTGGAATATTAAACAGAATATATTAACGCGTCGTCTATTTAACTATATGGTGCGCAAGCTGATAAGAGAAAAACACGGAGAGGATTGAGCGCGCTACGACACAGACGCGCGAGCTGGTCGAGCGCAACCCTTTTTCACAGACGTCAGTGGAAAGTTTGTAGTTCAGTCGGATGTCAATGGCAAATCAAGTAAAACGAGGCATGTAGCTTATTATTAACGTTAACTGACGAGAGAGAGAGAGAGAGAGAGAGAGAGAGAGAGGAGAGAGAGAGAGAGAGAGAGGGAGAGAGAGCACTTCTGTTGAATGCTGTTGATTGCGGATCATTCACTCAGCACGTGTTATTTGGATTAAAACTAAATCGTATATGTAAGTAAAACATGAACTGTTACCTCGCTTATGTTTAACGAGTGGTTGCCTACATTATTACAGGACATTTGCAGGTCAAGAATTTCCATGAACTTCAAACATCCACAGCGCGCCGCCCGAAAACCACCAGACAGCGCGCGAATACTGAATGGAAGTCTTTCACGCATTGCGCTTGTACGGACGAATTCACACAAATCTATGTAAAAACACATTGGCGAGTATCCTAGTAAAAGTCTGTTATATATCTCAAGTGAACGTAGACAGTATAATTCAAATGGCGTCAGTGCGTTCGGCCTTAAAGGGGCGGCACTTTAATAAATCTGCTGCTGTGTTTTAATGTTAATCAAACAAAGGACAAATAAATTACTCTCTGCTCTTGGCTAAATAGGCTACCTCTATCAACTTTACAAAAAGATCCATATATATTTAATTTATGCAGTAATAAATATGCAGTGCATGAAATATATATTTGTTGAACTAATTAAGTTTAAATTTATTAAACAACTAATATGATTGATATTATTTTGGTTTCTCTACCAATACATTTAAAAATTACAAATGCATGAATTGAAAATTAACTGAAAATTAAAAATACAGTTATCGGTTACCGTATCGGTATCGGCGAGTACCAAAAATGAAAGTATCGGTATCGGACTCGGTCTGGAAAAAGTGGTATCGGTGCATCCCTAATATAATTATATATATATATATATATATATATATATATATATATATATATATATATATATATATATATATATATATATATATATATATATATATATATATATATATATTAGGGGTGCAACGGTACAGATAGCCCACGGTACGGTCCGTACCTCGGTTTTTTGGCCACGGTCTCGGTTCGGTTTCGGTACATGTTTTGTGCAGAAAGAGACTGCTATTTCATCCTGCTATTTACTTTACAGTAAACTTCTTATATCGTATATTAATGACCATTAAAGCAAGACTATGTAAACAAAAACACACAGCCACTGTACAAAATTGTGGCAATTATAGGATAACGGACACAGCAATGCATAATGTTCCATAAGATCATCATGTTTGTAGCATGATCCAGGGGATTAAAACGTACAAAATATATTTCAGGCCAAGTGGAGTTGGTAACTAATAATAGTAGTAAATGTGTAAAGTTGCATAAAATGGAAATATTCTATAATGCAAGAAAAAACTACCTCAAAAAACTGTTATCTGTGCTGTTGTCCAGTAACTCCCGTTGGAATATTCATCCCAAAATGGCGGCCGCGCTCCCGAAGCGCCACCTAGTGGCTGTTACCAGAAAAGCATCAGAGTTTCGCCTCTTGTGCCTCTTTGCTTTAAGCCAGCATCGCGATCCCCCCCCCCCCCATGTTTCCATGGTGACGCGTCATGCTTGGCACGTGATTCACCACAGCCAAAATAGACATGTAACGTTAGCGCTTTTATTTATAAATATTAACAAACCTGGTTACCATGTCATTAACTATCTTCTATTCTGATTCTCAAATGTGTGTAAGTGAGTTTGTTTTGTCGTTTAAAAAAACAGTTTCTCCCGAAATACATGGCCGGTGAACTGGGAGAAGAATAGAGTTAACTTTATAGTTCCTTACACTGTGTGTCTGATATGAATAAAATCCGTCGGCAAATATGTTTGAATGGGTTGTTATGGCTGCTTCCATAGACACCATTGTGTATTTTACCAACTATAAATGTATTGTTTTGCTATAAGTTATATGCATTTAAATGTCTGAAACCTAAAATAAACATTATGTGGTTAAAAACACTGAATAGTTGTGATATAATATGACAAGCACTGAACGCGTCTGTCTCTGGCTCAGCGCCAGCCACAGCGCGAAAGCACAGTCTGGATCTGGCTGCTCTGTCACGTGTACATTGTACATCATGTACATTCGCTCCTAGTGGTCAGCTGCTGCAGACTCAGAGCGTGCCGAAATCAAAATTGCTGATGAGATGTAGAGGAAAATATCTCCGCGTTGTGCATACGCCCCTTAGCTGTTCTAAATCCACTGTAAAACACGGCTTTGCGGGGCTTATTGCTTAAGTGAAAAATTAAAACGTTAGCCCCGACCCTCCTCCGATATCATCGTCCATCGCGATGTTTCACTGTACACATCGTCTGATGCCAAATTGGTAGACATCGCAAACCCTAGATTCAATGACCAATCCATACCTGTCTCATTCATGAATGACTCAGTCGTTCGAACGAATCGTTTGAATGAATGAATCAATGACTCGCTCATTAAGACGGTAGCCTGGCGACACCTAGTGACGGTTCAGTGTTATGTTTAAAAGTATCATTCTTTCCAACGATTTTTAATTGACTCATATTTAAAACAATCTCATAACATCATTTAATGCATTGTTATTTTTCAATGTAAATGATGTAATTTGATCAGCCCTACCTAGGGTAACAGCCATATAGTATCTTATTATTCTAAATAATTGAATTTATTGATCAAATTTACAAATTAAAATGAAAGATGAAGCATACATTTAATAAGATTGGACTAGGGGTGCCTTGCAGATATTACAATTATGCACTTTTAAATATACTATTGCCACCCACCGTCAATTTGGTGTGTGTGTGTGTGTGTGTGTGTGTGTGTGTGTGTGTGTGCGTGTGTGTGTGTGTGTGTGTGTGTGTGTGTGTGTGTGTGTGTGTGTGTGTGTGTGTGTGTGGGGGGGTTGGTTTGTGTGGGTTGGTTTATGTGATTTATGAGGACACAAATTTGTATAATGACGTGTATTACACTGGTATTACAACTTATGGGTGGTTTATGAGGACATTTCAAAAGTCCTCATAAATCAAATGGCTTGAAAAACATAAAAAACAATGTTTTATTAAAAAAATTTAAATGCAGCATGTCTGTTATATGCCTTTATTAAAAAAACGTATTTAAAAAATACAAGGCTTAAGACATTTATTTTCTTTTTTAATGAAGGCCAAACCACACAGCAGTGAAATGGTTAATCTAGCCCCACTCCCCCTCCCCCTCCCCACACTCACAGACACACACACACAGACAGCAAGCACAGAGACGTAGGCTCAGAGAGAAATGACCATATTCAAACCAAAATATCTGACTCCCTCTTGGTTGTTACTAATGACTGTAAATTAGAAAGTTGTCTGGCTGGAGGAGAACTATATAAATACAGATTTTTGTAACTCTAGATGAAACTAACCCCCCCACTTTTGTCAAAAGGTGGCGCTACTGAGTCCCTGCACCACGCCCGTTTCTGAAACTATGCACATGTCACCTGGCTAATAAATGTGATCTGTCTGTCGAGTTTCATGCAATTTTAAGCAATTTCAGGCATGCTAAGAGTCTCAAAAGCATCCAAAAAGAATATTAAAGTTTGATGGATTGCCACAGCAACAGTTTCAAAGATATCAAGAATCCATTCACAGGTCTTCATCTGCCGTGTATTTACATTATACAAATGAAGTTTGAAGCAAATCGGGTAAAAATAAGAGGGTGATTTCAAAGCATTTTGAAAGTGACACACTTCCTGCTGGCAGTTGGTGGCGCTATAACTTTGACTCACAATAGTCACATCCATATGATCGGGCTCTTACAACGAACACACTGCTGAAGTTTCATCAAGATCAGTTAATGTATGCTGAAGTTATGACACACTTCCTGTTTCACGTTTCTCGCCATAATTTTGTTTCCTCGCCACGGCCAAACCGTTCGAGATATCAAAAATCCCCTCGCAAACTTTCATCCTCAATGTCTTGACTTCACGCTGACCGAGTTTCGTGCCGTGTGTTTGAATTCTCTAGGAGGAGTACTTCAAATTCCTTTGCGTGTGTTTTACCAACAACCCTAAATAGCCCACTTCCTGTTGGGCTGGGGTAAAAAGTAAGAGTGTGAAGTATATATGAAACGATGAGATCTACATGTGTACCGAGTTTCATATTATTACATGCAAGCGTGTTTGATTTATGGACCATGTTTTCGGACCCCGTTCCAGGGGGCGCTGTCGAGCCCCCCTGCCACGCCCGGGTACCATCTTCAGCCCGGCCCTGATGGCCGCGGGTTCTGACATGTGTGCAAAGTTTCAGGAGTTTTTGAGCATGTTAAGGCCTCCAAAAGTGTCCAAAAGGTAGTAAAAAAATAATAATAATAATAATAATAAATAATCCTTAGGAAAACAATAGGGCCTTCGCCCTTTGGGCTTGGGCCCTAATAATCCTTAGGAAAACAATAGGGCCTTCGCCCTTAGGGCTTGGGCCCTAATAAATAATCCTTAGGAAAACAATAGGGCCTTCGCCCTTTGGGCTTGGGCCCTAATAAACAGAGCAATTCCAAGAGGGTCCTCACACCATCGGTGCTCGGGCCCTAATAAACAGAGCAATTCCAAGAGGGTCCTCACACCATCGGTGCTCGGGCCCTAATAATAATAATAATAATTAAAGCTGCAAGCAGCATTGAAAGGGCCCTCGCACCTGTGCCATCGCCACCCGGTGGCTTTAGGAAGACAGACCACGGTGGGCAATGTGCATTTAAGTAGATAAATATAGTGGGAGTATGTCAAAGTCAGTTACAAAAATGTCCTTTATTATGGGTATAATAGCATGCTGTTAAACATGTCACTTCCTGTTGCCAGCAGGTGACGCTATGACTGTAACTGAATATGAGCATGCACATGTGTTCAGGACAGAACTCTTATCAAACATGTGAAGTTTGGGGCAGATTGAACTTTGCCTTCTTAAGTAAAAACAACTTCCTGTTTCATAGCATTAGCATGCTTTAGCACTTAGCTAAGAATTGCTAGCATGTTTAACATGTTTATAACATGTTTATAACTCAATGGCATATTTACTATGTTGCCAGTACTGCATCACACTGTTAAACATGTCACTTCCTGTTGTCAGTAGGTGGCGCTATTACTATAACTGAATATTGTCATGTAGATGTATTCAGGGCAGGACTCTTATCAAATGTGTGAAGTTTGGGGCAGATTGGACATTGCCTTCTTAAGTAACAACAACTTCCTGTTTCATTTCATTAGCATGCTTTAGCACTTAGCTAAGAATTGCTAGCATGTTTTAACATGTTTATAACATGTTTATAACTCAATGGCATATTTACTATGTTGCCAGTACTGCATCACACTGTTAAACATGTCACTTCCTGTTGCCAGTAGGTGGCGCTATTACTATAGCTGAAAATTGTAATGTAGATGTGTTCAGGGCAGGACTCTTATCAAATGTGTGAAGTTTGGGGCAGTTTGGACATTGTCTTCTTAAGTAACAACAACTTCCTGTTTCATTTCATTAGCATGCTTTAGCACTTAGCTAAGAATTACTACATGTTTTTAACATGTTTAAAACATGTTTATAATTCAATGGCTATTTAATTTTGCTAGTACTGCATCACGTGTTAAACGGTCCTTCCTGTTCCAGTAGGGGCGCTATTACTATAACTGAATATTCATATGTAGATGTTGTTCAGGGCAGGATCTTATCAAATGTGTGAAGTTTCGGGGTTTGGGGTTCGAAGTTACAGCAATTACTATTTAATTGCAGTAAATAGATGTTGATTAGTAATTTGTTTTGCTAGCATGTTTACATGTTTCAAGTATGTTGAAGATGTTTAGCACTTGCTGGCACTTTTTATATGTTATTAGGGTCCACAAAAGGTTAAACATGTCATTCCTGTTGCCAGCAGGTTGCGCTATACGTAACTGAATTTGAGGAGGGATATGGTTCAGGACAGAATCTTAAAACGTTAATTAGGGAATTGGACATTGTTTGCCTAGTTCAGAATTCCTTTTCAGGCAATATAAATTTTGTCAGGCCACTGGGACACGCCCTTCGCCCCGAAAACTCAAGATCTTCGCATTTAAGTCACAAAGGCTTAAATTTCATTTCACCAATTTTGAAGATGAACAGATTAAACTGGGGGGTTGTCAAAGTACAACGCCGAAAATGCAAAAACTGCACAAAAAGAAGGAGTTCAAAATGGTGACTTCCTTTGGTTTCGGATACGCTCCAAGAGACTTTTTTGTAGGTAGGGGCCTTTTCATGTAGTACCTATTTGGGCCCCGAAAAGTTTTTTAAATCACTTCCTGTTGCCAGCAGGCCGCTATACTTGTCTGAATTACATGGGTGTTTAGGAGAAAACTCTTATAAAACTTTTTGAATTTTGGCGCAGATGGACGTTGCCTTTTTGAGTAACAACAACGTCTTGTTTCATTGAATTGCATGCTTTAAAAATTTAGAAGTATTGCAGCATGTTTTAAATGTTTCTTGTATGTTTAGAACTAATGGCTTTTTACCTGTTGAAGAAGGATCAATTTAAAAAAACCTTCTTTTCCTGTTGCCAGTGGTGGCCTTTTTACTATAACTGAATTTGTTATGTAGTTTGTTCAGGCCATGCCTCTTCAAACGTAATTTTGGGGGCAGATTGGATTTTTCCACCCCTGATTACACAAATTCTAAATTGCAAAAAATAGCATGTTTAGACTTAGTAAGTGCTTTACTTTTTAGCAGTTTCGTATGTTGTTAGCATGTTTAACCTTGGGGGCCTTTTTTAATGTTTTCAGGAGTCCCCCAATTTTTTAAAATGTCACTTCCTTTTTCCACGGGGGGCGCTGTGACTGTAATGAATATGACATGGACAGTGTTCAGGCAGAACTCTTATCAAACGGGGAAGTTTGGGGCGATTGGACTTTGTTTGCCTGTTTTTCAGCAACCCCCCGTTTCATGCGAAAAACAAAATTTTCGGGCCCGGGACACCCCTTCGACAAAACCAAGATTTTCCCAAATTTTAAAGCGCAAAGGCCTTAAAAACACCAGCAAATTTTTAAGAGATCAGTTTAAAAAATGTAGGGGGAGTTCTTTTTAAATACGAGGCCTGAAAATGGCAAAAAATGCACAAAAAAACTGAGAGGAAGTTCAAAATGGCTGACTTCCTGTTGTGTTAAGGGGTACGCTCCAAGAACTTTTTGTAGGATTTTGGGCCTTAACAGTTGTACCGAATTTCGTACCAGTCGTGAAACGAACCGGGCCCACCCCTTAACCTTTATAGGGGGCTATCGAGCCATTTTGCCCCGCCAATTTTAAACGCATATAATGTAAATTTCGCCAGTTTGAGCTGTTCAAAATTTTGTGATTTTCGTGCATGTTTGGCCCTCAAAATGCATTCATTGCGGAGAAGAAAAGAATAATAATAATAATAATAATAAACAGAGCAATCAAAGGGCCTCAACCATCGGTGCCGGCCCTAAATATAGCTGCGACAGCGATTAGGGCCAAAACCGGTGGAACCGAACCTGGGGTGCCAGGGTGGGGGTACCGCGGCTTTGGGGCCCCTTTATCCTGCTCGCAGCTATATTTATTATATATAATATATAATATATATATATATATATTATAAAATAATATATATTAATATAATAAATATATATATATAATTTATTAAAAACCGGTGGCATCGCCCCTGGTGCCTTTAAGGTTATTGTGCCGCCGTGACACAAAATATTCTCGCTTTTCTGCCAAGGGTCGGTAGTCCCGTTCGCATGATGATTTTTAGAAATAGTGTGCTCGTTGGGCTGGATTATTGGATTTTTTTTATTTTAACAAAATAAGTTTTTTTATAAAATTTAGATAAATAAGTTAGTGTTGTTAAAAAAGGGAAAAACAAATATATGATCTGAAATATAGCACATTCATTTACTTTTTTTTGGTTAATTACCAAACATACAATCTTAATTTTAATTTTTTAAACAAAAAATACATTTAAATACATGGGTTGTTGCACATTTTTTTTTAATAAAAAAAATATAAATCCAAAAAGACAAGGGGTTAAAAACTCTTGTCACGTAACAACCAATCTCTCTTTCTCTCAACACACAAAAACCACACCACACACAAACAAACACAAAAACACCACACCCACACCACACAAACACACACAAAACACACAAACCACACCAAAACACACACACACCACACACACAAAGATCACTTTTTTTGATCAATATTGAATAAGCAAAAAATGGGGTTTTTTCCTGAAAATATAAATAAGCATACAAATTAAAAAAGCACTTTGAATTTTCTAAACAGAAAAAGCATTAGTCGCTAATAAAAAAAATATAGTATTAAGGGGAAAAGATACTAAAATCAAAAAATAATACTAGTACAGAAAATAGGACTATATTTAAAAAAATTAAATTTTAAAAAGGCTTGCCATAGGGGGTCAGAGAGAGAGAGAGAAAATTGACATTTTAGAAAAGCCCCTTTAATAGATACTGTATTTATTCAATAAATACATTCTAAGTCATTACAACATACCCATTAAATAGATACCAGTACTTATTCATTACACAATAATTCAAAAAAATATTAAAGAATAACACTACTATCTAAAAAAGGGCACTATATAAAAAATAAGCACTAGTCGCTAAGAATAATATATTACAAATGGAATAGATACTGTATCTAAAAAATAATACAGTACATAAAAAAAGAGACTACTGGGTTAAAAGATTAAATTTAAAACGGCTTGCCATATTGACTCAGAGCATCAAAAGTCAAAAAAGAATTTTAAAGTTTGAGCGTTCCACGAAACAGTTTCAAAGATTCAAGAATCCCTTGTCTTAAAACTGCAGTGTATTTACATTATACAGAAAGTTTGAAGAAATCGGGGGAAAAATAAAGGGTGATTTCAAACCTTTAGGAAGGACCACTTCCTGCGCCTTGGTGGCGCTATAACTTTTTACTCACAAAACACATCCATGGATCGGGACTCTTACAAACGACACACGCGAATTTCTCAAGATCATTAATGTATGCAGAAGTTTTAAAACACTTCCCGTTTCCCTTATTGCCATAAATTTTGTTTCCTCGCCACGGCCAAACCCTTCGAGATAAACAAAAATCCCCGGCCAAATTTTTATCCCCAAAGTCTTTATTCATGCTGCGAGTTTTGTGGCGATTGGTTAATTTCCCAGGGGTAGTATATCGAATCCCGGGGCATACGCTTTCAAACAACCATAATAGCCCACTTCCCGTGGGGGGGGGTAAAAAGAAAAGACAAAGGAAAATATGAATGATGAATCTATATTGTACCATTTCATAAATTTTACTCAAGCGTTTTGATTTAGGGGCCAAGTTTTCGGACCCCGTTTCCCGGGGGGGCTGTCGAGCCCCCCTGCCACGCCCCGGGGACCAGCTTCCCCCCCCGGG
>JAZAVI010000854.1:2500-12500 GCA_036326025.1 Chrosomus eos
CGTTCCAGGGGGCGCTGTCGAGCCCCCCTGCCACGCCCGGGTACCAGCTTCAGCCCGGCCCTGATGGCCGCGGTTTCTGACCCGTGTGCAAAGTTTCAAGAGTTTTTGAGCATGTTAAGGGCCCCAAAAGTGGCTAAGAATCTCAAAAGTATCCAAAAAGAATATTAAAGTTTGATGCGTTGTCACGGCAACAGCATCTAAGATATCAACAATCCTTTCACAGGTCTACATCTGGCTTGTGTCTACATTATACACATCAAGTTTGAAGCAAATAGGGTAAAGCGTGTTGGATATATGGACCAAATTGTCGGACCCGTTCAAGGGGGCGCTGTCGAGCCCCCCTGCCACGCCCGGGTACCAGCTTCAGCCTGGCCCTGATGGCCGCGGGTTTTGTCCTGTGTGCAAAGTTTCAAGAGTTTTCGAGCACGTTAAGAACCCCAAAAGTGCCCGAAAGCATAAAAAAGCATGAAAAAGCTTAAAAAAAGGAATATTAATGTTTGATGCATTGCCATGGCAACAGTGTCTAAGATATCAATAATCCTTTCACAGGTCTACATCTGGCATGTGTCTACATTATGCACATGAAGTTTGAAGCAAATCGGGTAAAAATAAGAGGGTGATTTAAAAGCATTTTGAAAGTGACACACTTCCTGCTGCCAGTTGGTGGCGCTATAACTTTGACTCACAATAGTCACATCCATGTGATCGGGCTCTTACAACGAACACACTGCTGAAGTTTCATCAAGATTAGTTAATGTATGCAGTAGTTATAACACACTTCCTGTTTCACGTTTCTCGCCATAATTTCGTTTCCTCGCCACGGCCAAACCGTTGAGATATCAAAAATCCCCTCGCAAACTTTCATCCTCAATGTCTTGACTTCACGCTGACCGAGTTTCGTGCCGTGTGTTTGAATTCTCTAGGAGGAGTGTTTCACATTCCATTGCATGCGTTTTTCCAAACAAGCCTAAATAGCCGACTTCCTGTTGGGCTGGGGTAAAAAGTTAGAGTGCGAAGTATATATGAAACGATGAGATCTACATGTGTACCGAGTTTCATATTATTACATGCAAGCGTGTTTGATTTATGGACCATGTTTTCGGACCCCGTTCCAGGGGGCGCTGTCGAGCCCCCCTGCCACGCCCGGTACCATCTTCAGCCCGGCCCTGATGGCCGCGGGTTCTGACATGTGTGCAAAGTTTCAGGAGTTTTTGAGCATGTTAAGGCCTCCAAAAGTGTCCAAAAGGTAGTAAAAAAATAATTAGAAGAATATAATAATAATAATAATAAATAATCCTTAGGAAAACAATAGGGCCTTCGCCCTTAGGGCTTGGGCCCTAAAATATAGCTGCGAGCAGCGATTACGGGCCCAAGCCGGTGGCACCGCAACCCTGGTGCACCAGGGTGGCGGTACCGCCGGCTTTGGCCCTTCATCGCTGCTCGCAGCTATATTATATATATTATATATATATATATAATATATATATATATATATATATATATATATATATATATATATATATATATATATTATATAATATAAAGCCGGTGGCATCGCCACCCTGGTGCCTTTAGGGTTATTGTGCACGACGTGACACAAAATATCTGCTCGCTATCTGCCGAACGGCTCTGGTAGTCCCGCTTCAGCACTGATGATGTTGTAGAAATAGTGTGCTCTGGTTGGTCTGGATTATTCGGGATTTTTTATTTTATACAGAAATAAGTTATTTATAATTCAGATGAGAATAAAGTTAGTGTTGATTAAAATGAAGGAAAACAAATATATTGATCTGAAATATAGCACATTCATTTTACATTTATTTAGGTTCAATTACCAAACATACAATCTTAATTTAATTTAAAGCAAACAATACATTTGAAATACATGGGTTGTATGCACATTTTTTTTTTATATAAAAAATATATATATATCCAAAAAGACAAGGCTTAAAAACTCTTGTCACTGTAACAGACACAATCTCTCTCTCACACACACACACACACACACACACACACACACACACACACACACACACACACACACACACACACACACAAACACAAACACAACACCACACACACACACACACACACACACACACACACACACACACACACACACACACACCACACACAACACACACACACACACACACCACACACACACACACACACACACACACACACACACCACACACACACACAACACACACACACACACACACACCACACACACCACACACACACACACAACACACACACACACACGTCAAGTCACATTTTAGATGCAATATTGAATAAGCAGAAAAATCGGATTTTCTGCTCTGAAAATATAAATAAGCATACAAATTGAATAAGCACTTTGAATATTCTAAACAGAATAAGCATTAGTCGCTAATGAATAAGTACTAGTACTTAATGGAATAGATACTAATATCTAAAAAATAAGTACTAGTAGCATGAAAATAGAGACTAGTATGTTAAAATGATTAAATGTTAAAACGGCTTGCCATATTGGCTCAGAGAGAGAGAGAGAGAGAGAGAAAATGACATTTTAGATAATAGCACCTATTAATAGATACTAGTATTTATTCAATAAATACTAGTTTTAAGTCATTACATACTAGTACCTATTAAATAGATACCAGTACTTATTCATTAGCTACTAATACGTATTCAAAAGAATATCTAAAGAATAAGCACTACTATCTAAAGAATAGGCACTAGTACTAAAGAATAAGCACTAGTCGCTAATGAATAAGTACTATTACTTAATGGAATAGATACTAGTATCTAAAAAATAAGTACTAGTAGCATGAAAAAAGAGACTACTAGGTTAAAATGATTAAATGTTAAAACGGCTTGCCATATTGACTCAGAGCATCAAAAGCATCAAACAAGAATATTAAAGTTTGATGCGTTGCCACAGCAACAGTTTCAAAGATATCAAGAATCCCTTCACAGGTCTTCATCTGCAGTGTATTTACATTATACAGATGAAGTTTGAAGCAAATCGGGTAAAAATAAGAGGGTGATTTCAAAGCCTTTAGGAAGTGACACACTTCCTGCTGCCAGTTGGTGGCGCTATAACTTTGACTCACAATGGTCACATCCATGTGATCGGACTCTTACAGCGAACACACTGCTGAAGTTTCATCAAGATCAGTTAATGTATGCAGAAGTTATAACACACTTCCTGTTTCCATTATTCGCCATAAATTCGTTTCCTCGCCACGGCCAAACCGTTCGAGATATCAAAAATCCCCTGGCAATTTTTCATCCTCAATGTCTTGACTTCATGCTGACTGAGTTTCGTGGCGATTGGTTGAATTCTCTAGGAGTAGTATATCGAATTCCAGGGGCATACGCTTTCAAACAAACCATAATAGCCGACTTCCTGTTGGGCTGGGGTAAAAAGTAAAAGTACAAAGGATATATGAATCGATGAGATCTATATGTGTACCAAGTTTCATATTATTACATGCAAGCGTGTTTGATTTATGGACCAAGTTTTCGGACCCCGTTCCAGGGGGCGCTGTCGAGCCCCCCTGCCACGCCCGGGTACCAGCTTCAGCCCGGCCCTGATGGCCGCGGTTTCTGACCCGTGTGCAAAGTTTCAAGAGTTTTTGAGCATGTTAAGGGCCCCAAAAGTGTACTAAGAATCTCAAAAGTATCCAAAAAGAATATTAAAGTTTGATGCGTTGTCACGGCAACAGCATCTAAGATATCAACAATCCTTTCACAGGTCTACATCTGGCAGTGTCTACATTATACACATCAAGTTTGAAGCAAATCGGGTAAAGCCTGTTTGATTTATGGACCAAGTTTTCGGACCCCGTTCCAGGGGGCGCTGTCGAGCCCCCCTGCCACGCCCGGGTACCAGCTTCAGCCCGGCCCTGATGGCCGCGGTTTCTGACCCGTGTGCAAAGTTTCAAGAGTTTTTGAGCATGTTAAGGGCCCCAAAAGTGCGCTAAGAATCTCAAAAGTATCCAAAAAGAATATTAAAGTTTGATGCGTTGTCACGGCAACAGCATCTAAGATATCAACAATCCTTTCACAGGTCTACATCTGGCTTGTGTCTACATTATACACATCAAGTTTGAAGCAAATAGGGTAAAGCGTGTTGGATATATGGACCAAATTGTCGGACCCGTTCAAGGGGGCGCTGTCGAGCCCCCCTGCCACGCCCGGGTACCAGCTTCAGCCTGGCCCTGATGGCCGCGGGTTTTGTCCTGTGTGCAAAGTTTCAAGAGTTTTCGAGCACGTTAAGAACCCCAAAAGTGCCCGAAAGCATAAAAAAGCATGAAAAAGCTTAAAAAAAGGAATATTAATGTTTGATGCATTGCCATGGCAACAGTGTCTAAGATATCAATAATCCTTTCACAGGTCTACATCTGGCATGTGTCTACATTATGCACATGAAGTTTGAAGCAAATCGGGTAAAAATAAGAGGGTGATTTAAAAGCATTTTGAAAGTGACACACTTCCTGCTGCCAGTTGGTGGCGCTATAACTTTGACTCACAATAGTCACATCCATGTGATCGGGCTCTTACAACGAACACACTGCTGAAGTTTCATCAAGATTAGTTAATGTATGCAGTAGTTATGACACACTTCCTGTTTCACGTTTCTCGCCATAATTTCGTTTCCTCGCCACGGCCAAACCGTTCGAGATATCAAAAATCCCCTCGCAAACTTTCATCCTCAATGTCTTGACTTCACGCTGACAGAGTTTCGTGCCGTGTGTTTGAATTCTCTAGGAGGAGTGTTTCACATTCCATTGCATGCGTTTTCCAAACAAGCCTAAATAGCCGACTTCCTGTTGGGCTGGGGTAAAAAGTTAGAGTGCGAAGTATATATGAAACGATGAGATCTACATGTGTACCGAGTTTCATATTATTACATGCAAGCGTGTTTGATTTATGGACCATGTTTTCGGACCCCGTTCCAGGGGGCGCTGTCGAGCCCCCCTGCCACGCCCGGGTACCATCTTCAGCCCGGCCCTGATGGCCGCGGGTTCTGACATGTGTGCAAAGTTTCAGGAGTTTTTGAGCATGTTAAGGCCTCCAAAAGTGTCAAAAAGGTAGTAAAAAAATAATTAGAGGAACAATAATAAAATATAGCTGCGAGCAGCGATTACGGGCCCAAGCCGGTGGCACCGCAACCCTGGTGCACCAGGGTGGCGGTACCGTCGGCTTTGGCCCGTAATCGCTGCTCGCAGCTATATTTATAAAGCCAGTGGGCACCGCCAGCCTGGTGCCTTTAGCGTTATTGTGCACGACGTGACACAAAATATCTGCTCGCTATCTGCCGAACGGCTCTGGTAGTTCCACTTCAGCACTGATGATGTTGTAGAATTAGTGCGCTCTGGTTGGTCTGGATTATTGGGGATTTTTTAATTTATGCAGAAATAAGTTATTTATAATACAGATAGAGAATAAAGTTAGTGTTGATTAAAATGAAAGAAAACAATTATATTGATCTGAAATATAGCACATTAATTTTAAATTTATTTAGGTTCAATTACCAAACATACAATCTTAATTTAATTTAAAGCAAACAATACATTTAAAATATATGGGTTGTATGCACATAAAAAAAAAAGAAGATATATCCAAAAAAGACAAGGCCTTAAAGCAGTGGTTCTCAATCTTGGTCCTATGGGTGCCACTGCTCTGCACATTTTATATGTCTCCTTTATCTGACACACCCACTTCAGTTAATAAAGCTCTTTCCTAACGAGCTGATGATCTGAATCAGGTGTGTTAAATGAGGGAGACATACAAACTATGCAGAGCAGTGGCTCCCTAGGACCAGGATTGAGATCCACTGCCTTAAAGGGTTAAACTCTTTTCACTGTAACAGACACACTCTCTCTCACACACACACACACACACACACACACACACACACACACACACACACACACACACACACACACACACACACACACACACACACACCGTCAAGTCACTTACATTTTAGATGCAATATTGACGGTTTTTCTGTTTCAGCAGCGAAAATAGTTAAACAAAGATCACAGCAGAACCATTGCGCATCTCACAGCAACATGTTTTCTCATTACTGAATGATTCAGCATTTTGGACAAATTGGTTTACTCAAAGATTCAATTAGGGTTGTGCCGATAGACGATATCATAGTTAAGCCAGCATCGCGACCCCCCCCCCCCCCCCATGTTTCCATGGTGACGCGTCATGCTTGGCACGTGATTCACCACAGCCAAAATAGCGCTGTATGACATGTAACGTTAGCGCTTTTATTTATAAATATTAACAAACCTGGTTACCATGTCATCAACTATCTTCTATTCTGATTCTCAAATGTGTGTAAGTGAGTTTGTTTTGTCGTTTAAAAAACAGTTTCTCCCGAAATACATGGCCGGTGAACTGGGAGAAGAATAGAGTTAACTTTATAGTTACTTACACTGTGTGTCTGATATGAATAAAATCCGTCGGCAAATATATTTGAATGGGTTGTTATTGCTGCTTCCATAGACACCATTGTGTATTTTACAAACTATAAATGTATTGTTTTGCTATATATTATATGCATTTAAATGTCTGAAACCTAAAATAAACATTATGTGGTTAAAAACACTGAATAGTTGTGATATAATATGACAAGCACTGAACGCGTCTGTCTCTGGCTCAGCGCCAGCCACAGCGCGAAAGCACAGTCTGGATCTGGCTGCTCTGTCACGTGTACATTGTACATCATGTACATTCGCTCCTAGTGGTCAGCTGCTGCAGACTCAGAGCGTGCCGAAATCAAAATGGCTGATGAGATGTAGAGGAAAATATCTCCGCGTTGTGCCTACGCCCCTTAGCTGTTCTAAATCCACTGTAAAACACGGCTTTGCGGGGCTTATTGCTTAAGTGAAAAATTAAAACGTTAGCCCCGCCCCTCCTCCCGATATCATCGTCCATCGCGATGTTTCACTGTACACATCGTCTGATGCCAAATTGGTAGACATCGCAAACCCTAGATTCAATGACCAATCCATACCTGTCTCATTCATGAATGACTCAGTCGTTCGAACGAATCGTTTGAACGAATGAATCAATGACTCGCTCATTAAGAAGGTAGCCTGGCGACACCTAGTGACGGTTCAGTGTTATGTTTAAAAGTATCATTCTTTCCAACGATTTTTAATTGACTCATATTTAAAACATTCTCATAACATCTTTTAATGCATTGTTATTTTTCAATGTAAATTATGTAATTTGATCAGCCCTACCTAGGGTAACAGCCATATAGTATCTTATTATTCTAAATAATTGAATTTATTGATCAAATTTACAAATTAAAATGAAAGATGAAGCATACATTTAATAAGACTGGACTAGGGGTGCCTTGCAGATATTACAATTATGCACTTTTAAATATACCATTGCCACCCACCGTCAATTTGGGTGTGTGTGTGTGTGTGTGTGTGTGTGTGTGTGTGTGTGTGTGTGTGTGTGTGTGTGTGTGTGTGTGTGTGTGTGTGTGTGTGTGTGTGTATGTGTGTGGGTTGGTTTGTGTGGGTTGGTTTATGTGATTTATGAGGACACAAATTTGTATAATGACGTGTATTACACTGGTATTACAACTTATGGGTGGTTTATGAGGACATTTCAAAAGTCCTCATAAATCAAATGGCTTGAAAAACATAAAAAACAATGTTTTATTAAAAAAATTTAAATGCAGCATGTCTGTTATATGCCTTTACTTTATTAAAAAAACGTATTTAAAAAATACAAGGCTTAAGACATTTATTTCCTTTTTTAATGAAGGCCAAACCACACAGCAGTGAAATGGTTAATCTAGCCCCACTCCCCCTCCCCCTCCCCACACTCACAGACACACACACACAGAGAGCAGGCACATAGCCCCACTCCCCTCCCCCTCCCCCTCCCCACACTCACAGACACACACACAGACAGCAGTCACAGAGACGTAGGCTCAGAGAGAAATGACCATATTCAAACCAAAATATCTGACTTCCTCTTGGTTATTGCTAATGACTGTAAATTAGAAAGTTGTCTGGCTGGAGGAGAACTATATAAATACAGATTTTTGTAACTCTAGATGAAACTAACCCGCCCACTTTTGTCAAAAGGTGGCGCTACTGAGTCCCTGCACCACGCCCATTTCTGAAACTATGCACATGTCACCTGGCTAATAAATATGATCTGTCTGTCGAGTTTCATGCAATTTTAAGCAATTTCAGGCATGCTAAGAGTCTCAAAAGCATCCAAAAAGAATATTAAAGTTTGATGGATTGCCACAGCAACAGTTTCAAAGATATCAAGAATCCATTCACAGGTCTTCATCTGCCGTGTATTTACATTATACAGATGAAGTTTGAAGCAAATCGGGTAAAAATAAGAGGGTGATTTCAAAGCATTTTGAAAGTGACACACTTCCTGCTGCCAGTTGGTGGCGCTATAACTTTGACTCACAATAGTCACATCCATGTGATCGGGCTCTTACAACGAACACACTGCTGAAGTTTCATCAAGATTAGTTAATGTATGCAGTAGTTATGACACACTTCCCGTTTCACGTTTCTCGCCATAATTTCGTTTCCTCGCCACGGCCAAACCGTTCGAGATATCAAAAATCCCCTCGCAAACTTTCATCCTCAATGTCTTGACTTCACACTGACCGAGTTTCGTGCCGTGTGTTTGAATTCTCTAGGAGGAGTACTTCACATTCCATTGCATGCGTTTTCCAAACAAGCCTAAATAGCCGACTTCCTGTTGGGCTGGGGTAAAAAGTTAGAGTGCGAAGTATATATGAAACGATGAGATCTACATGTGTACCGAGTTTCATATTATTACATGCAAGCGTGTTTGATTTATGGACCATGTTTTCGGACCCCGTTCCAGGGGGCGCTGTCGAGCCCCCCTGCCACGCCCGGTACCATCTTCAGCCCGGCCCTGATGGCCGCGGGTTCTGACATGTGTGCAAAGTTTCAGGAGTTTTTGAGCATGTTAAGGCCTCCAAAAGTGTCCAAAAGGTAGTAAAAAAATAATTAGAAGAAGAAGAAGAAGAAGAAGAAGAAGAATAATAAATAATCCTTAGGAAAACAATAGGGCCTTCGCCCTTAGGGCTTGGGCCCTAATAATAATAAATAATCCTTGGGGAAAACAATAGGGCCTTCGCCCTTAGGGCTTGGGCCCTAATAAATAATCCTTAGGAAAACAATAGGGCCTTCGCCCTTAGGGCTTGGGCCCTAATTAAAGCTGCAAGCAGCATTGAAAGGGCCCTCGCACCCGTGCCATCGCCACCCGGTGGCTTAAGGAAGACAGACCACGGTGGGCAATGTGCATTTAAGTAGATAAATATAGTGGGAATATGTCAAAGTCAGTTACAAAAATGTCCTTTATTATGGGTATAATAGCATGCTGTTAAACATGTCACTTCCTGTTGCCAGCAGGTGGCGCTATGACTGTAACTGAATATGAGCATGCACATGTGTTCAGGACAGAACTCTTATCAAACATGTGAAGTTTGGGGCAGATTGAACTTTGCCTTCTTAAGTAAAAACAACTTCCTGTTTCATAGCATTAGCATGCTTTAGCATTTAGCTAAGAATTGCTAGCATGTTTAACATGTTTATAACATGTTTATAACTCAATGGCATATTTACTATGTTGCCAGTACTGCATCACACTGTTAAACATGTCACTTCCTGTTGCCAGTAGGTGGCGCTATTACTATAACTGAATATTGTCATGTAGATGTGTTCAGGGCAGGACTCTTATCAAATGTGTGAAGTTTGGGGCAGATTGGACATTGTCTTCTTAAGTAACAACAACTTCCTGTTTCATTTCATTAGCATGCTTTAGCACTTAGCTAAGAATTGCTAGCATGTTTTAACATGTTTATAACATGTTTATAATTCAATGGCATATTTACTATGTTGCTAGTACTGCATCACAGTGTTAAACATGTCACTTCGTGTTGCCAGTAGGTGGCGCTATTACTATA
>JAZAVI010000854.1:17500-42183 GCA_036326025.1 Chrosomus eos
ACTACATGCACGCACACAAAATTATCCCATGATTTACTAACCCTGAAGCCATCCTATGTGTACATGACATTCTTCTTTCAGACGAATACAATCGGAGTTATATAAGAAAATGTCCTGGCTCTTCCAAGCTTCATAATGGCAGTCTTTGGAAGTCCATCACAGCACGTCTATTCATTATTAATAACATAACATCATAATAACATCATTGTTCCACGCGTCTCCAGGGGTTAAAAAGGCCTTCTGAAGTGAACCGATGCGTTTGTGTAAGACAAATATCCATATTTAAAACTTTATCGACTAAAATAACTACCTTCCGGCAGCCGGCCGTATGCATCGATTTACGCCAAAAGAGCAACATTTGAACTTGACGCACAACATAATGATGGCAAATTGACGCCTCTCAAGGTTTCAACAAACAGGGCTGGGCAAACCGCGTTCACCATTACGTTGTGCGTCAAGTTCAAGGGTTGCTTCAAGGTTCCTTTAATACATTTTTTTTTTAAATTGTATTACTTATTATTAGACTTCTTAATTAATTTCAGGATTTTAGTAATGCACCGACAATAATTTTTTTTACCGAAACGGACATTAAAATATTAAAATAGCCAAAAACCTAAACAGAAACCGAAAATAAATTTGTTTAATCAATTGATTAAACAAACTTTATTTAATAATCAATTGAAACTTGAGACAGACTTTGTTTTATATTAAAAATTACACAGCACAGAGTTTATCGTGATTATTGGTTGGGTGCAGTATAAATGATTAGAAAAACAGCACAGACTAAAAGACTGATCATGAGAATCCATATAATTATTGATCAAAAGCAAGACATCGACATGTTTGTTATTTATCCACAATGTGCACGAAACAGAAGCTCTAATTAAATGTCACTGTTTCGGTGAATGATTTCAGCCCTCCAAAACCATTTCAGCCGCAAATTTTAATAGTTTTTTTCGGCAAAACTTTGATCTGTAATTTCGGTGCATCAAATGAGACAGACCCAAGCAAAATTCATGTATTCACACTATAAGAATACAGAAATAACTCCAGGCGTATTGGCATTAAGTGCTGTGGTGGCAAATAAACTTAACTGACGCGAATGTACATCACGATGACGCACTTGAATCGAAACAATAGATCACCATGGAGCTGTTCACTCAGCCCATTCTCACCCCAAGGCGTCATCTAACTGACGCCTTGGGAATCAGTTTGACCATGCTTCAATATTCGACGTTAAAGGTACCCTTTAGCGTCAGTTAGTTGACGCGATCCCAGGGCGTCATCTAACTGACGCGTTACCCTTAGCGTCAGTTAGATGACGCCCTGGGATCGCGTCAACTAACTGACGCTAAAGGGTACCTTTAGCGTCGAATATTGAAGCATGGTCAAAATTGTCAGTTAGATGACGCCTTGGGGTGAGAATGCGTTGGTTCACTACAGGCACAATCAATCGCATATCGACAAAGCAAGATTTTTTTCATACCATGTTTTCCTCATCGCCCCGCGACAAAACAAGCCATTTGCAGGAAGATTGATTGACAGGCGATCTGACCAAACATAATCCGCCATTTTGTCTGAGAAAGCACTCAGGAGAGTTAGAGTAACGTCGGTGGACTTGAACTTGAAAAAAACGGTGTGTACTGAAGTATTTCCACAGCTGAAACAACATTCCTTCTGATGTTCATTCATGTTTATTTGATGCTCTGAGGCACTACAGCGATCTGTCACGACATTAGCCACAGAACGGTATTTATTGCTTAAATTTCTTAAAGAAATTACCAAATTTGAAAGTTGAGACTTTGTTTCATATAAAAAGTATCCTGCTCTGTCCTGTCTGTCGGTGCGTTGTCAGTGTCCTCTTTGCTCCGCAATATATTTTTTTTACTGCCTGAGAACTAGATTTGGGGCGTGAGAGCCGCATGGCTTGTCAGACATAGCAACAGTAGCTAAAGGGGGTGGTCTTTTTTCCAGCTTACCCGAGCCGCTGGTGTTGCACAAAAGTGTGAGAGTGGTGGTGCTGTTTTGCAAACCAGTGTAAACAACAAAGAAAAGTATTCCGGAAGAGATAAGAGAATGGATGTTGAGTGTTATCAGTGGTGTCTAAGAACAGATTTTTTCTTAAATGTTCTTTGTACAGATCACCATTTCTATTAATTTGCACATTGAATTATGCGATCTGAAGAGCATGGAATGGCTGTTTTCTTCCATGCGTGTCTGTTATGAGTCAGAGAGCTCATTCGCTAGAGCTGTCAATCATATTAAGTATGTGATCATAACTCCTGCCCTTCCGAATGACGACATTTGAGTTCCACACGGTTACGCACATAAACAACTGAGAGTAACCCTTATTGTAAAGTGTTACCAATCAAACAAAAGGTTGTAACACTTTATTGTACAGTGACCCCGATACACATTTTACATGTAATTACTATAGTAATAACAGTCAATTATGCATAGAGACACACAACTAACCTTAACCCTAATTATATAGTAAGTGCATGTATTTAATTACTATTACTTGGTACTTAATTGTGTAATTACACTATAACAAGGACACAAAATAAAGTGTAACTGAAAAAGTTTCTTTAATTTATGGGAAATATAAGTTTAATCAATAACTACAAGCCAAACACAAGGTCTTAGTTAATATCCTGTTCAAGTAAAGGTAAAGGCCAAGTAATTATTTCTGAAAAGGGCAACCGATGAAGAATTTCGTAAATTTCTCTCACCTTAATCCAATGCAGAGTGGCTAAAGGGTTGCCCCCGTACGATATGCACATCACCCTCAGAAAGGAACCAGCTTTGACCTCTTCATTTTCTAGTCCTATGATCACCGGAGCCTGCGGGGGAACTGAACGAATGAAGCCACAAGAGAAAGAAGGGTTACAACATCAATTGATAGAAGTTTGAATCATTTGTATGTATTCGCAGGGATCACAGCACGGCTCACAGCTCACACTACTCTTAGTAAAAAATGAAATGAGTGCAGTTCATGTGTGAAAAGGAGGGAAAATATTATTAAAACAAAAGATCTTGCCTTTGTACAGTGAAGATGGGCATCTTTTCATGTTAGAGCAAGTCATGAGAGATGAAATGGAAGAACAAAGAGCAAGATAGAAAAACGACCAATAGTTTCAGCATCACAGCGTCTGGAAGAGCACGACTCTATTCTAGTCCCGTACAACATTGTTAAATCGAGGACATTTAACGAAGACATCGCTTGTCCCTCTGATGAAACCATTAAGAATAAAGAGCGACCCACACACTGGCACCAGTCCATAAACCAAAATAACAGATGTTTAAACCGTAATAAGGCAATGTGGAACATGAATAAATTACAGTGGAGCTGAATAATAAATTTGCCATCAAATAAATTATGGGGCAGGGCCGCTCTTTGTTATTGCCCCAATCAGTTTGGAAGTGGACGCGATGGACGGATGAGAGTCTGCCATGACAAAGTGCCGTCTTGCTTACAATCTGCTGCAGATGAAAATGGCCAGTGGAAAGTTGGATTTGATGGGCTAGGCGTGCTGAGTAAGGCAGCGTTGCTGGCCATCGGTTCTGCTACATTAGCACTTATTGCACTGGCTGGGCAGTAATGGAACCATGAGCTGGGGTGAGTGAAGGGGGGCAATGCTTTAACGCATAAATTTAGCGAGCAGAGAAAATGTGATTGGCGTTTCGGGGGAAGCTTATGCCTGTGAAATGCATCATATCACATGGATTTTGTGCATTAGGTCGCATCGGTTTTTAAAGCTCACCTAATAACATAACAGATAAGCGTACAGACTTAACATGGAAAAAGAAAAACGTGTGATAAAACATGATTCCCTAAACTAATTTGAAAGGACTTTGGTTTTTCAATTTAAAGTCAATATGAAACGGAAATCAAACCTACTTGGTTCAAAATGGCAACCTGCAATTGTAAACTTAAAGGGATTGTTAATTAAAAAAGTTTGCACAAAAGAAGATATTGTGAAAAAATATATATTTCAATGCTTTTGCGTACACTTGAAAAACTTTTACCCTCTCTCGGAAAACATTTGCGTTCTCTTGCAAAATGATTGCGTTCTCCCAGAGAAACTTTCAGTTCTTTTGCAAAACATTTGCATTCTCTTGCAAAACATTGGCGTTCTCCCAAGAAACTTTGCGTTGCCTCCCATCTCATATTATTCTCATAGAGTGAACGCAAAGATTTCTGGGGGGATGGAAAACGTTTACGAGAGAAACGTGAAAGCATTTAAATATAATGTTTTCTCCAATGTCCCTTTAGGGGGATGAGTAAATGTTAATGAATTCCCATTTTTGTGTGAACATTTACTTTAATGAGGTTTTAATTTCTATTTGATCCAACCCTTATCCAATATATAATATATATATATATATATATATATATATATATAATATATATATATATATATATATATATATATATATATATATATATATATATATATATAATATAAACCCAATTGGCTATGAGTCACGAAGCTGTGGCCATGAACTTGATAGTATGAGAGCAAACATCTTTGACTTAGTCAAAGTCCTGGTCATTTTCATTATTTACAGCATACACTTTATTTAATTACACTCTGCTTGAACTGAGATTTCAAATACCAAATCCAGTGGCTCTTCACATCACACACATGAATAAAAAAATGCACATATCACTATTACTTATTAAGAGCACTTAATTGTAAACACATTCAGTGTGAATTTACAAAATGCAGGGTTCTTACAGTATACCCTCATGGTCATGCCAGTCTCAAGAGCTCGAGGGGTAGCTGGGTTCTTCGCTCGACACGTCAGTCGCCTTGTGTCGTACGAGCTATGTGCCCTGATGCTGTAAGAGAGAGCGGGATTGACTTGCGTTAATGCGTTTCACACTGTGACACTTTCACATCCCCAGTGTTGCCACAATTACCCACAACCCCACTGATCTCATAACTTTACTCATTTGCCAGCCTGGAGCATTGCCAGTGTACACTTAACTGTACCTGGCCTCCAAGATTTGATTGTTCAGCAATACCTTACTCAAGAGTGCAGTGCAAGTGGAATGCAGAAGATACATGTTTCAGATACTCTGACAAAATTCCACATGGATTTCAAGATTTGCCCATAGACTAAACATTTATGAGGCTGCAGGCAAAGAAAATCTTTGGTCAGTCTAGGTAATTATGCTGCATAGAAAGCTGAAAAGAGGTTATAATAAAGAAAACATGTGGTTTAACATACTGAAATGGGGAAATTCATCAAAAAAAAAAAAAAAAAAACCTTAGGCAGAAAGTCCAGGCTGTTCATTTGCATACAATGAAAGTGAATGAATACTGAGGCTGTCAAGTTCTAAAAATGAAGAAAAGAAAAAAGAAGAACCATACAATGGCACTGCTATAGTTCAAGTCTTCTGAAGCCACAAGACAGCTTTGCATGAAAAGAAATGCAGATATTTAGGTCATAACTCACTTATAAACGTTCCTCCCTGCAGTCCTCCTTACTAATTCTAAAACGTCACTTTAGAACTTGAAACAAAGGAATGCTGAGTCGCTTTATGGAAGCTTATTAAATTATGTAGAGTATTATGTAAGGAATAATTGAAGTTACACCTTGTTATTTTTCTAATAATTCAATGGCCTGGAGTCAATTATTCTGCTTATACTACGTTACCACACCTCAAAAACATTATTCAGATGATGTATTTCAAGATGTTTTTTTAGGTTTCTGTCCTTAAAACACTCTTGTGTGTGGGACTAATTTCTTACGCATCTCGTCACAAGCCTCTGTTGCTAACAAAACATAATTTTAGAGCTAGTAACGTAGGCTTCAGCCATTGACAGCAGTTATTAGAGAGAGAGAGAGAGAGAGAGAGAGAGAGAGAGAGAGAGAGAGAGAGAGAGAGAGAGAGAGAGAGAGAGAGAGAGAGAGAGAGAGAGAGAGAGAGAGAGAGAGAGAGAGAGAGAGAGAGAGAGAGAGAGAGAGAGAGAGAGAGAGAGAGAGAGAGAGAGAGAGAGAGAGATGGGAGTAAATGGGTGTCTTTCACTCTTGCCATGTGTTTCTCCTTTTCAAAGTCTGGCGTACACTTTTATTGTAATGTGAACATATATGGTGGTTCCAAAATATATGTTCACATTACAATAAAAGTTTACTGTTGCCAAGATAAAGGGAGAGGATCAACTTACCCACTGGCTCAGCTACCCCACTATCCCCTAATTTTGTGGCAAATGAAACCTTTAAAATATTTTGATGTTTTTATCCTATTGTTTACTATATTTATTTGTCAGTATTGTTGTAGGTTCTGGTTCTGTAAGGCTGTAAAAGACCTTTGAAATAACTGAAATCATTTTGTCAAAGAACTGCCTTGAACTACTTTAGCTGTGCGTTTCCTTGAAAATAATTGCACACCTTAGAACTTTCATCAACCAATCAGAATCAAGCATTCAACAGCCACCAGTTGGGATTTTAAACAATAGCCTCTGGTAAAACGGAAACGCCATTTTGGCGTTCTATTGCGCATGCGCGACTTTAACTGCTACTTCGCTTAACCGTCTGAGGTGTAAATAGCTACATTCTCGCCTAACAAACTACATTTCGTGACACAACAATAGAAGTATTTTAAAAAAATATGGTGAATTTGCTCGACCACCATTACAGTCGCAGCAAGTGGAGTGATATAAACGATGAAATGGTTAGAGTGCTGTTACTGGGGGAATAAGAAATAATAAAGTTTTTGAATGACATGAAGGTGGATAAAAGAACTGCTCCTTTAAATGTAAAAAAGAGTGTAATTTTAGCAAAATCTATTGGTGAGGTTACAAATTGTAACCAACATAAGTTATGGTGGCCGACAGGAAAAAAAAAATGTCGTCATCTGAGACAGCAGAGAGTAGCCAGTTAAGCAATGAGGTTTCTTTACGAAGATAAATTAAGAAATTAGGTTTACTTAATTATTTAGTGAAAACGATATGTTATTGCAAATATTATTGTTACTTGTTCATCATTTTGTCAGTGTTTTATTAGCTAACTTTGGCTAGCTTTGCACGAAGAACAACATAGAGACAAAACGCGTTTGTCCATTCAGGGCTACCAGAAACATGTCAGCGCAAAATGGCAACTTAATGTGTAAGGGGACCCGCGGTGTATGTAGATAGAACTGGCTCATTCTAAAGTAATAAAAACATAACGGTTCATTATGTAAGGTCTTTATACACCACAAAACATAGTTATGTATTTGATATTGCATTTATGTCAACAGATCCTCCTAAATATTAGACAATGCACCTTTAAATACCCAATTCACATGTTGGTTAAATGAAAAGTTTTTTTTCTTAACTTACTCCATCGACCACTATTTCTTTTGTCTTTATAAACAAAAACCTTATCCTAGGTTTTTATTTATTTCAAAAAGCAAAATTCTCAAGGTCATACATTAAAATGTAAATGGTGAAGGGGATTCAACTGCAAATAATCTTTTTTTAACTTCATTGTTCACACACAAACTTACATGACTTCAGCATGGGTATTTAAAAGCTTATCCTGTGAGCCTGACATTGTAAAAGAATCGGTTTCCGTCAGCTCCTCTCCATCTGAGACAGAAGTAAAAAAAAACACAAAAGTTTTAGAGCCAGTAAGCTGCCTCAGGGTACTTCTTGCCAAGAGATGGTGTGACACAAACTCAGTAAATGAATCATGAAATCTTTTGGATTGAGTTTACAGCCACTGCTTTGAAAGCTCCCAAAGAGAGTTTTCATATTTTATCTGCGTTGTGTATCAACAGTGTAATTGTCCCATAAGAGCTCTGCTTAATGGACGTAAGAAAGAGTGGGGCTCTTAAGTGATGGCGTACCTCTGAACATGGTGATTTCTGCAGGAGGTTTTGCATCAGGAGCGATGCAGGTCACCGTGTATTCGTCTCCCTCCACCCACGGCTCATCAGACTCCAGCTGGATGTACGGCTGTGAGGGCGGGACTTAGACAAGAGAGAGAATGAGGAGAAGGTGAGGACAGATTAACCTGCAGGGGATTGTCACAATATATTATTTTATTGCAAGCTGTGAACTCATTTGGTGTCTGGTTGAAGAGATATTTTTTAGAGCTTTAAACACACACACACACACACACACACACACACACACACACACACACACACACACACACACACACACACACACACACACACACACACACACACACACACACACACACACACACACACACACACACACACACACACACACACACACACACACACACACACACACACACGTTTCGGAGCAAGCTCCTGAGTGAGCTAAAATTAAAATTGCTAAATTTGAAGGATTTTGGCAACATAATAAAAACCTGGTTCAAACTAAAAATTATGTTTTTTTTATGTGTAGGGAAGCACATAACATTCAGTTGTATCATTAATTATAAAAAGTAACGTGATACACGTTTTTTAAATTAATATTATATGTACATCTTTTAACCTGATATATATTTAAATCCGTTATACTACTAATAATACTAATACAATACATATTAATGTTCAAATGTTTGGGATCATCAATATTTCTTATACTTTTATTAAGCAAGGATGCATTGAACTAATCAAAAGTGGAGGATATTGGATGGGATCGGGTCATCTATGAAGAAGAGTGTAATGTGATGTAGAGGGACGAGCTCCGCAGCGAAATTGATGAGCCAGCGCTCCTCAACTGGCTCAATCGGAGAACTGTCTCACCGGACCTAACTCTTCACTCGATCTGATCAGGTTCAGCCTCAGGACGAGCTGCTTTGTCTCTGAGAGAGATGGACACTGGAGGTGTAGTCCTGGGGAGTCAGAGATAATCATGTTGTTGTCCCCCTAAAGCGGGATCTGGGCGAGGATATCGTCTATCCCACTCCAGAAACCCTGTTTCAAAAGTTTAATCGTCCCAGCACTCCTCGTAACAGAGTTCCAGGTACTCCTTCATATAATCGTCCAGTGACCAGCCGTTTTGTGAAAAGCAGTCCTCATGATCTTTTTTGGTCTGTTCTACTGTCACACTTGCCTTGGTAGTTACCAGAATCATGATCCAGAATATCAGATACTAACTTATTTAATGCACACGAAGAGAATACACGGGTAAAAGCACGGATAACCTTACCATTAACTACACATACGTAAGACGAGAACCGACAATAAACTCAATGAGACAGAGAGTATAAATACACAGGGAAACTTAATGACAGACAGAAAGTAATCAGCAACCAAGGAGACTAACTAGGATGCAATCAAGACTAAATTTAACTAAAGCACATTAAACACGAAACACAACATAATCCTGCAATGATGTGTTTGACATATTCATTTGGGGGATTTTCTGAACATATAGGCCTATTAATAAAATATATCAATTTATCAGCAAGCATATCATGTAATTAATTCAACAAATGCTTTATTATTTCACCCAATAAGTGCCAAAATTTTAACATCAAAAGTGGTGCATAATGTTTTGCCATTTGATGACCCTCTTTTTTTAACAGGTCTTCCGAACACTCTGGAAAAAAATACGTTTAAACTCCCTTTATGCAAAATGAAAGTAGTGATGCCTAGTAATGTTGACGCTGCAAATTAAACTGGGATAGGAGAAAGTATTTATTCAGTGAAAACATCACACACTTAATCTGTAAGTGTAGATTTAGCTTTTGGTTTACACCGTGTCCTGACCAAAGCAATGAGAGCTATTTCTTTCATGTTACGGGCATTCACACTGACAGCGCTGCAGAACAAAGCGACCAGAAGTCATTCATTTTCAATGAGAGCTGGTGATCTGAGGCAACATTAGGTAGAGACAAATTTAAGAAAGTTCATCTTCATGCAAATGCACACTGACAATGCAGAGAATACCAGTGGGAGTGCAGATAAGTTCTGAGTGGTTTTTAGCATGTTGCATGTGACTGCAAAGTTATTCTGGCTAAGTCAAAATAGTCTACCATCTTTACCCTATGATATGGCTCAGGTCCATCCTTCAATGTAAACCCTCTTTATTGTCTGGCAGGAAATACAATTGTAAGTCTGATTGCTTTGAAGAGTAATAGCATTCCACTTCTTCACAAGCCACACATTATCAATCATTTAAGTATGTCCAGATTTTAGTCAACTAATATAAAGTAAATGAGTCTCATGAGGATTGCTCTATGCAAAATAATCAATTATTTGTTAGATTGAATGCATGCATAAATAAATTATACAGGTTGTGTAACATATATTTACTAATGATTATCTACTTGTCCAGCATAAAAAAAGGCTTTGCGATCATCTATGGTTTATTTGTTTATTTCAGTATTTTTTACTGACTTGAATGCATAATTGCACAACTCAGATGCATAAGCTTTACAGGTTCACTTAAAACAGACAATAAAAACAGATCTGACGTTATTGACGAATGGATCAATAACGATTGGAATTTATCTTTATTCTTTAAAGAGGCCACATGCTTTTTTACAAAGTCTTGATTTTGTTTATAGGGTCTACTAGAATAGGCTTTTTAATGCTTGAAAGTTAAAAATGTTCAAATGTTTTTCACATTTTGGCGAGCAGGACGAGAGCCGCGAGAGAGCAGATGACTGAGGCATACATGCACCACCCACAACCCACAACAACCACATCCACAAAATTGGTGATTTCAATGACTTTGACTCATTTGCCTTATCTGTCCAATCACTCAATCCTTGTTAGCATTCTGAGGACTCTAGAGGGACAGAATGGGTATGAGCTATGAGCTTAGGTGTGGTTTTTATGTGGACTGCCTTCTAGGCAAGATGCCACCTGCTTACTAAGATGGCTTTGTAGAGTACCGTCTGTAGAGTAAGTCATGGCATTCTCCAAACTGATACAGATAGAACCTACACTCTCCCTGACTTGGTGGCTTGGTTACAAACAAAGTCACAAGCGAAGCACATCTCTAGCCGAACAGCTGCCATGTTTCAGCCTGACCCTACAAAGTCCACACCACTCCGAGAGTAGTCAACACCTATACTTCTGACATCTGAGGAAGTGGTCAAGCCCTCTGAACCTGCCCAGGCTAAAGTCACTTCCAAGCCAAAAAAAACCTACTGTCTTCATTGTGACAACCGAGATTCTTATCTCAACTCATGTGATAAATTCAAGACGTTGACCACCACCAGATTGTGACGGCCATGTGAAGTATGCAAATAACTGCTCCTTACTGTCCTACATGACATTTGACATCCACACAAATCTATATTGACAGACCCAACCACTACCACAAATATGCTTAAGGTTGTGAAAGTCCTCTTGCACAATAGTGGCGAAACAATGGAAGCCTATGCTATTCTTGATTATGGCTCAGAGAGAACCACCATCCTTCCTCCAGTAATTCAGCAGCTTAAACTAAATGAATCCCCAAAAGTTCTCCCTCTCCAGACAATCCAACAAAGTCATACCAAATTTGAAGGGTCCATAGTAACCTTGGAGATTTCTCCCATCACCAAACCATCAGCAAGGTATGTCATCCATAATGCCTTTACAACCCCTGGTCTATGTCTTGCTGGACACAATTATCATGTGGCAGCTCTCCAAAAAGCATATCGGCACCTGAAAAGTCTACCACCATAACCTGTAGACAGAGTCAAATTCTTACTCCTCATAGGGTCCGCCACACCTGCTGACTCCTCAGCCTGTACATACGAGAACATTTGGTGGCCCGGTCACCGTATGTACAAGGCTTGGTTGGATACTGCAAGACCCAACGTGTCCAATAGACTATGTGCACGTTAGCATATGCTACTTCCGGCTGCGAAACCGATATGGGGTGTCTAGTTTCCGGTAGCCTGATGGACAACGTAGATTATGTATATTTCTCCAGATGTCTTGGACATTAACCGAAGATTTCAGTCGATATTATAATATAATATTAGAGTCGATGATGTTCATCGACTGGTTAGTGATTTTTCTCCAGCTCCCCAGAGCAAGAGAGAGAAAGGGGTTTAAATATTACATCTCTCAGTATGACATACAGGGAGTACACATGTAATACAGGGAGTAAAGGTATCCGACGTTGGGAAAGGGAACTAAAAAAAGTCCTCGCTCTAGACTAGGTACTGAAAGAGTTATAGGAACTTAGTCCGGTCGGAACACGCGAAAAAAATGGTTATAGGAAGGTTCTAGGCACTGCAAAGTCCCTCCGGGCGGAAAGCGGCTATAGACACCGTGAGTAGTGACTTTTCCCTTGTCAGTGGTTTAAAATATGTAGTTGGATTGTTTCATGTATCTTAGTTCTTCTCCCTCGCTTGGTTATGGCTTTGCTATGTGTGGATACATGTGCTGGTTACGTTCGTGAGACAGCTGATTAGTACTCTTGTCATTGACCGGAAAACAGTAACGTTACAGGAATCACCAACCCGTCGATCGCGGTCGACAAGTCGATCTATCTTGGAAGCATTTTAAGTCGATCACGAAGAGTTTTCAAAATCAGAGAAAAAAGCCTATTGTGTGTAGTAAATGGTGTTCTAATCCATGTTGCTGTTACAATCACGTCATTTTTGCGGCGCGCACCTTTGGGCTCATGCGGACCCGTCGAGTTAAACAAGGCTTTACGCTTTAACCATTAAACCAGCTCAGCCACAGTAAGTTTTTTTATGTTTTAGGTCCATTGCGAACGATTAAACTAAGTTAACGCCGGTCCACTGATGTAAACAAGACGGCAACCGGAAACGAAGTACCCAACGTCCGCCCTCAAGCCGGAAGTTAGCATTTTTCTCGTGCACAGAGCGAATTCAGCCCCTCAGAGACCAGCAACAATGTCTGCACATTATGACAACTGCATATGAAGTGCTTATGGTGAATTAACACCTTGCCATACAATGAAAAGCTGATCACAAGATCAAAGCAGGACGAACAATCCTTTAACCTCTTACAGTCTTCTATGGTGTTCAGCGGTATTCTAACCCATTGATGAGGCATTCTCATATCACCTAGCTCCATGCAGACAAAGAGGCCTTGCTACCCAGTCTCAGAAATATTGAGAGAAAGCTGGCAAAGAATCCTGGTTTATTCCACATCACATATGTAGCGAAACCTACATAATAATAATATACATAAAATGTATTTAAGGGGGCCGGAAGGCCAATTTAGCTCAAAGGGAATGATTCATCGATTTGCAATGAATCATTGACCGAATCACTATGGAACCGAGCAAATGACTCGTTTAGAGTTCATTTGAACGGGCCGTAATTTTAACCTTGGCAACAGGTATTTATCCAATTTATAGTGAAACACTATGTATTAGCAAGGTAACTTTAGATCGGCAGTACAAGACATTAAATGTGTAAGCAAAACACAAGACAAATATCTTTTCAAATATATGGACGACTTTATTAACTATTCTAAACACATAAAACTAAGGTCTAAACACAATCACACACACATTCATACAAGGCGCAAAGGAAGAGAGAGAAAGAGTGAGTTTTCAGAGTGAGAGGCACTTGTAAGACATAAACCTGAACGAACCACCAAGCATTAATTTAAACCTTCGTTTCTTAGACAGGTTATTCAATTTACATACAAAGGCACCAGTTCAGATCGAGTCTGGAGTACTTGCTTGTCTTTGCGTTGCTTATGCCAGGGAGTTTCCTTTTTGCGGTGCTTCGTCAAAGGTGTTTCCCGGGTCCGTTATTTGGCTGGTCTCCTCGTGTGCCTGATAGATCTTGGACGGCCAGTCACGTGGGGTGTTGGCGCGGATGAGTGAAAACAAGAGTCTTTACAGTTCGAAGTGCGTTGCAGGAGAGACGTGTAAACGAACTTTACAGCAAAACTTAACTTAGAACGAGACTTTTAACGAGAAAATAAAATACAACTAAGAAAAGGAAAGAAAAGTGAGACGAAAAGTTTGATGGCTTGAATGAAGCTGTTTTAAACTCCGATCTTGATGAGTTTGTGTTTGTCTGCTGGTCTAATTTGGGTCTGGTCGATGTAGAAGCGTACGAACATGAACACTCTCTTGCTGTTTGTCGAGAGAGGCACAAACTTAATTCAACACCGAACCGAAACTGAACTGCTCTCTGGACCGAACTCAACTGGACTGTTCTGCTTTGTTCGGGTCTTTAACTTAAAGTTAGTCCAACCTCTTTTGGAGAATTCTGGCCAATTGGACAATGGCATCATCTTAGGAGGTGGACCTCGTTTCTTCTTATCATAAATCAGGCGTTATCTATGATCTGCTTGCTCTCCAACACTAGCAGAGAACAAGAGACCACAGTTTAACATTATAGATTATTATAATCATACAAAGCATTTTACACAGATTTCACTCAAGCCATCTTAAGAATTAAGAATATATGATCTCACTGATATCAAACAAGACACACTTTCATTCATCCATCTAAAGTAACAACATTTGCATGACTTGTATGCTATCTAGTATAATAGACACATACATAGCTACAATATAGGATTAGGTAGTGGAACAATGTTTGATTATAAGTTCGTCAAGAATTGTTCTGGGATGAGTTTATGCATTTTTATATGAGAAGTCTCTTGTCTCTGTGGGTTTTAAGAGGTCTCAACAATGAGGTCATTCAAAAGTCTTCACGCAGAGGGAAGTCTGTTTTACATCTCGGTGTCATGTTCGGCAGTGGTAATGCTGAGGGAGGTCAAAGGTGTCAGTTTCCTTGGTCCCTGCGGGCCATAAAATCCTTTCTAGAGGGTTCTTTTATGGCTATTTGGAGCCAGTTTTGTGACGTTGGAATGTGTTCAGATCTGGATTGCTGAATCACATTTGAATGAATCCCATGAGAGATTAGAAAGATTAATTTGTGTTTGGTTCATCCGTAAATTCTCTACATATCCCCCCTTCGATCGATGATGGGTTGATGAGAGAAGACATCATTGAACGCTGGAGAAACAGAAGAAGCAAACACACACAGCAAACAACAAGGCAAACACCGCCATGACTGGTCACTTTACTGGTGCAGGGCATTAGATTATCTAGGCCTAAACAGGTTCACTCTCTCAATATAGTCAATCATGTGGAAAAAGTTTAGTTCAATTTTAGGACCGTTATTCTAGTTTGTTTTAAAACGGTGATTGATCAACTTTGTGACTAACTTTGATTTGTTTGTTTTATTCTCTTCTAAATTGTTCTAGGTTTAGACCAATTTACCTTTCAAATTTTGATTCGAATGATGCAGAGAGTTCTCTAGGCTAACATTCGTTTTAAGGTGACTTGCAAACATCAGGCGTGGTGCGTCAATCCTTATATGGTAACCTTGACCCTTATGGGGTAACAGGGATTTTACCTAATAAAAGAAGAAGAAAGGGAAGAGGTAAAACAAAACAAAGCAGTTGAGTGACTCCTGTATGGCTACTGTTGTGCAGTGTCAGGTGTCACAATGTAATGAGAGGGTTACACTTGTTGGGTGTATTGCTACATGTTTCCTATGGAAAGGATAGCTAAGTCAGTGTTGCGATTTCAGTGTCTACCTGTGGGAAGAACATGTTTGTTGGATGTTTTTCATGGTAGCTGTGTTTAACTTGTGTATGTTAGTGGTACAGTGTAGTGTAGTGCAGGTACTGCATGTATACTGTATGTATGTCAGATCTGTCTCAGTCTGTTTTGCTCCCCCCTTTTGCTTGATGGTTAAGCTTTGATGGGCTTGTTGCATCTTTGCCTTGGAAAGGGATCTTCTGTGATCTGCTGGGGGTCAGTCCAGTAAGGCAGGAAGTTCTCTGGCAGACATTGGGAGATGGTTTGGCATGGATGCGTGAAGCTGTAGTGCAAAACGTGGTCTCCTTTGTTGCCTTCCTCTTGTGATGCCTTCTGGTTGTGACAGACTTTCTGACCTTCTGTGCTTACTGTCGTTGCTGTAGCACACACATCGTTCTTGAGTTTGGAGCTTGGGGTGTGATGGGTAACCAGGATGGTGTTTTCTGGTACCTCGGGGTGTTTGTCAGTGGTTGACTGTGAGAGACCACTTTGTTCTGAGTTGTTGTTGAACAGGTGGTTGTCTCAGGAAGGTGTACAAGGTGATCACTGGTCTTCTGTGTTCAGCTTGTCTTTGATGAGCACGTGCAGTTGCCTCCGTAGTTGCTCCATGTCTTCTGCGGGGAGACTGTCGTGTTCTTGGGCACACTCAGTGTGGTGTTTGGCTGAGTGGTGCGGGGGGGGGTGTCGTTGTCGCTTACCCACATAGAATGCTTTTGGATGCACTCGTTGATTCCAGTTGTTTCCTTCTGGTGGGTCCCATGACTTTTCCATGTGGTTGGAGTGGTAGAAGTCATCGGCATGGGAGTCACGTTCTCTGTGCTCCTTACGAAGGACTGTGGTGTTGTCATGCCACTGGGTGTCTTCCAGTGCAAGGCTTGTGTCTTGGCTGATGGAGTTTGACACTGTGGATGTTTTCAAACCTTTCTTTGAGGCCATCTTTTGTTTGATGTAGGCCTTGTGTGTCAGGTCACGTAGCTGTTGAATTGTCATTGTGCCTGGGCAGGCCATGATGCCAAGATGATGACTCAAACCAGGGTGCAGGTTTCTCAGGAAGAGGGTTTTGAAGTTCACATCCTCTTCAAGTTCAGGTTTGTTATGTCCACCTAAATATGCTTGTCGAAAGCGGCGGTAATAGGCTTGGGGAGTCTCTTGACGACATTGTTTGGTTTCCAAGGCGATTAACACACCGTGTTCTGACTCTGGACCTGTGAATTCTTTAATCATTGTCTCACGTAGTAGCTGGTAGTTTGACATGACATTAGCAGGTTGTCGGTCTAGGAAGCTTCGTACCTCTGGACTGGATGTGGATCTGAGGAGGTAAAACATGTCTCTGTCAGTCATATGGGGTCTCACCTCGAGGTGGAAGTCGATATCTCGGAGGTAGGCCTGGATGTCGGGACCCTCTGTGGAGTTCGGGTTGAACTGAGTGATATTCTTAACCAGCTGGTTGAGGTCTTTAACGGTCATCCCATGTGCAGCTTGGGCATCTGCCTGGATGAGCTCTCTTCGTTTGTTGGCAGTGAACAGTTCTGTGGTGAAGGCCGGTGACATTTTGGGTTGTGGCCATTCACTTCTGTCACTGTATGCCAGTTCTTGGATGGAGGACTCTGTTCTGCTCAGCCGGGGTGATGCTGAGGGAGGTCTCTCCCTTCTTGGCTCTGGTTTCTGTTGGAAAATGTGCTGGAGTTCATCTCTGACCGCGTAGAGCTTGTCGTTGGAGTCGTCTCGCTGTTGGATCAGATGGTCCATTTCAACGCTGCACCTTTGCAGGTGGTCTTCCAGAGCAGTGATTTTAGAGTTCTTACTTTAAATATCAGCTTTCGCTTTCTCTAGCTGATGTTCAGCAGACTGGAGTTGGTTTACCAGGTGCTTCTGTACAGTCTTTGACTCTTGTTTGTCACGTTCAGTGACTGCAAGGGCTTCTTGGAGCTTGTCAACTTGTGTCTTTGTTTCTCGCTCCGCTTCGTCGGACACTTTGAGTTTGTCTTGAGCTTCACCTTTGAGCTGGTCTTTGCAGTGTTGAGTGTGCATCAGCTCTCTCAGGAACTCGGTGGTCTTGGAGTCATCCTGGACTTTCACTTCCAGCTTGTCTATGCGGCTCTGGGCACGTGTCAGCTCCTCCTGTAGGTGGGTGACGTGCTGGTGGCTTAGGTTTAGCTGGGCTGTGAAGGCATTACTTAAGGAACAGGTTATCTTGGTTAGTTCCACGTGGTTTTGGTTCTGGCTTGAATCGTGTGTCAGGAATCTTCTCAGAATAATGATTATTATTAAAAATAATAACAGTTCAATTGTCTTTGGTGTGAGACAGTCTGTAATGCCTCTGAGCCAGGCGTCCACGTCTTCCCGTTGGGCAGTGGGGTTTGTCGTCCACGACATGTTGGCACGCTTGGTGAAGAGACTGACACAGATCTGTGTGTATAAGCCTATATGTGGTTGAACGGCTAAGTGTCGTTTCAGTAATTGTACACCAATAGTGAAGTGTCGTGATGACTAAGTGTTGGTCTAAGTGTACACAGTGAGGCTAGTGATGCGAAGATCTCGTCACTCAACTGGGTAAATGAAAGAGAGAGAAAAAGGTTAAAACAAATCTCAATGGAAAGAAACTTTTTTTTTTTCAATGGGAGAAATATTTTTATAAATATTTTCTATCAATGAAAAGTTGGTTTCAACTCGTGGGGTGAGGACTTAGTCGCTCAACTGAGTAAGGGACAAAGAGAGAAAAGTTAACAACCGATTTCAATGAGGGACAAAAAAAAACAAAAAGAAAATTATTAACTAGGGGAAGTATTAATTTCTCATAAATGTTTTTTTTTTTATCAATGAAAATCTGTTTCCGGAAAGGTAAACAATATTATTGCGTATGTTTGCGAGGAAAAATAATACAATAATGATGTTGATACCTCTTCTCTGAGTTTGACAGGATTGACACCACACACCTTCAGTTCGACCGCTTACAGCAGGGATTACAGCAGGGATGCTTTGAAGGCGGAGTTTGCTCGGCACTTGTCTCTGTTACTTAATCTTGGATAAGATGTCAAAGTTTAAATTGCGTTACAAATGCAGGGAGAGTATGAAGAACACAAGAGGGTTTGATTAAAAATCAAATATCTAATAATCTGTTTGTTGGGACAGATTATATTTGTCTCTTTTAGAGTCGATTGGTGGTTCTTCCAGGTTTGTTCCTACAAATGTGAAGAATAAGATGGAATAAAGCAGGACAGAACAGGAAAGACGTGATGAGGAAGAAGTGAAGCAGGAGGTTGGATCCCGCTACCTTTACGTCTACCACGAGTATAGAATTGATAGTTGAGGAGCAACTAAACACACAAATAAACTTTGGTAAAGGACGATTGTCTCTGGTTTATTTGAAACTCGTATGGAGATGGTAATGTCCCCTATTGAAGCTTCCCGAAAATTAATTAATCAGAACAAATATAGTGGTTAAGTTTATAACCAACAGGACGAAAGGATAAAACGCAATGACAATAATGAGCAAATCTGAGTCTAACACTATTTTTGTAATAGTAATAACAACTTTCAAATTTTAACTTTCAGAGTTCAAGACTTATTCACCTAAAGTGATTAGATCTCAACGAGAAATTTAGAAATTATGAAAATTATGAAATCAGAATTATTAAAAATAAATCTAGAAATCATTAGAAATGATCTCTCTTAAAAAAAAAATAGAATTTCAATTTTATTTTGATATTTCCTTTTCTTTAAAATCAAATTCAAAATTGACAATTAATAATAGTAAACCAGTATTTTCTTTTTCAAGTAAAATGCAGGTAAATTAATTAATAATTGTAAAAGGTAAAAGAAAGAAGGGAAAAAAAACAGGTGTAAAAGGTCGAGGTGTTTAAATGGTTAAATCAATTTAACTTTGTTCAAACAGACACTGTAGTTAACTGCTGGGGTTAGTATTGATAACAGTAACTGATGCTAAAGGCTTTAGCACAGGCCTCAATGTGAACAACTGCTCAGGTTAGCTTAGCTTAGCTAGCGTTTGTTTACACCGAGGGTTGGGTCAAAGTTCACCCGGAAACGTTTGGCCAAGACTTCCGTGTCACGATCGTAACTATAGCGACCAAACGAACGCTAGTGGGCGAACCGGGAATTGCAGACAGTTGGAAAACAATTTGTTACAGTTCCATGCAATATGGGAGCATTTCAATGTCCAAAGAACATGCATGTACAGTAACAATCGATCCTATTACGGGAAATGTCGGCGCATTTCACACTGTTCAAATAAGATACACCACTCGTAGCTGGGTTTACGACGTGGGGCTTCACTCAGTTTGTCAAGAGTGATATTAACTTTAAGCAAGCGACAGCTTTGCGTTATAATATATGTAATTAAGACGACCTCGGCGGATCGTCTCTGTGCAAGTTTATCTAGGCACATAAAACAATAACTGTTGGTTCAGTTTCAATGGCAAGCTTTACTTGATAACGAATTTAAATAACCACTATTCAAATTACACTCGGACATGCGCAATGTTACACGAGAATTATTTGAACGGACACAAACAGATAAGATTAGTTAAGCCTCGCTGTTTATCACGGGGATCAGTGGGACACGCACTGAATCAGATAAATAAATATAAGGCTTATGACTAGCTTAGATGAGGAACACGCTCATCGCTCTGTGAGGAGAATATTAGTCCTTATAGGGTTATTTTAATTACTGCCGTTTGATTTCGTTCAGCTCTCTAACTGATATAACACACACACACACAACGTTATAGCTTTTCTGAAAGACTCTGGGACACGCAGAAATCGAACAGCTATAACGAGGTATTTCTGGAAATGAGGAACACGCTCAATTCTTACCTTATCGTAGTGTGAGGTTTTATATCTTAAATTAATTTACTGCAGTTAACAAGGAAAACGAATAGGGAGGCAGACTGTAACAGCTTTCTCTGGGAGCATTCACTCAAGCAGCAGCTCTCATTCAAACGGGGCGCGCGCTGCGCGCGTCACACACAGACTCTCAGAGGTTCGGATCTTGCATCCGAAACAAAATGAAAAGATAAATCTTGATAATATGCTTACAAATTTAGGTTGAACTGCCCGCATTCTCCACCAAATAATGTAGCGAACCTACATAATAATAATATACATAAAATGTATTTAAGGGAGCCGGAAGGCCAATTTAGCTCAAAGGGAATGATTCATCGATTTGCAATGAATCATTGACCGAATCACTATGGAACCGAGCAAATGACTCGTTTAGAGTTCATTTGAACGGGCCGTAATTTTAACCTTGGCAACAGGTATTTATCCAATTTATAGTGAAACACTATGTATTAGCAAGGTAACTTTAGATCGGCAGTACAAGACATTAAATGTGTAAGCAAAACACAAGACAAATATCTTTTCAAATATATGGACGACTTTATTAACTATTCTAAACACATAAAACTAAGGTCTAAACACAATCACACACACATTCATACAAGGCGCAAAGGAAGAGAGAGAAAGAGTGAGTTTTCAGAGTGAGAGGCACTTGTAAGACATAAACCTGAACGAACCACCAAGCATTAATTTAAACCTTCGTTTCTTAGACAGGTTATTCAATTTACATACAAAGGCACCAGTTCAGATCGAGTCTGGAGTACTTGCTTGTCTTTGCGTTGCTTATGCCAGGGAGTTTCCTTTTTGCGGTGCTTCGTCAAAGGTGTTTCCCGGGTCCGTTATTTGGCTGGTCTCCTCGTGTGCCTGATAGATCTTGGACGGCCAGTCACGTGGGGTGTTGGCGCGGATGAGTGAAAACAAGAGTCTTTACAGTTCGAAGTGCGTTGCAGGAGAGACGTGTAAACGAACTTTACAGCAAAACTTAACTTAGAACGAGACTTTTAACGAGAAAATAAAATACAACTAAGAAAAGGAAAGAAAAGTGAGACGAAAAGTTTGATGGCTTGAATGAAGCTGTTTTAAACTCCGATCTTGATGAGTTTGTGTTTGTCTGCTGGTCTAATTTGGGTCTGGTCGATGTAGAAGCGTACGAACATGAACACTCTCTTGCTGTTTGTCGAGAGAGGCACAAACTTAATTCAACACCGAACCGAAACTGAACTGCTCTCTGGACCGAACTCAACTGGACTGTTCTGCTTTGTTCGGGTCTTTAACTTAAAGTTAGTCCAACCTCTTTTGGAGAATTCTGGCCAATTGGACAATGGCATCATCTTAGGAGGTGGACCTCGTTTCTTCTTATCATAAATCAGGCGTTATCTATGATCTGCTTGCTCTCCAACACTAGCAGAGAACAAGAGACCACAGTTTAACATTATAGATTATTATAATCATACAAAGCATTTTACACAGATTTCACTCAAGCCATCTTAAGAATTAAGAATATATGATCTCACTGATATCAAACAAGACACACTTTCATTCATCCATCTAAAGTAACAACATTTGCATGACTTGTATGCTATCTAGTATAATAGACACATACATAGCTACAATATAGGATTAGGTAGTGGAACAATGTTTGATTATAAGTTCGTCAAGAATTGTTCTGGGATGAGTTTATGCATTTTTATATGAGAAGTCTCTTGTCTCTGTGGGTTTTAAGAGGTCTCAACAATGAGGTCATTCAAAAGTCTTCACGCAGAGGGAAGTCTGTTTTACATCTCGGTGTCATGTTCGGCAGTGGTAATGCTGAGGGAGGTCAAAGGTGTCAGTTTCCTTGGTCCCTGCGGGCCATAAAATCCTTTCTGAGGGGTTCTTTTATGGCTATTTGGAGCCAGTTTTGTGACGTTGGAATGTGTTCAGATCTGGATTGCTGAATCACATTTGAATGAATCCCATGAGAGATTAGAAAGATTAATTTGTGTTTGGTTCATCCGTAAATTCTCTACACATAGTTCATTATAAAGGGAAAGACTGAATAGTCTTCTACTGTTCCTTCCGGTACCAATGACTAAGCTTGAATGAACAACTGCTTCCTAGGCAAACACTGGGGCCATCTTTAATGGGCGTCATCTTGAAGTTCTGGCAACACGCCATTGCAGTTAGTGGGGAGATCAAGGGCATGCTCCACCAGGTACACTACACTCATTATTGCGGTGCAATGTGGGATAGAATGAGTGCAGTACAAATGTCTGTCCCTTCAAATAATGCCCTATAATGCCCTATAGGGGGCGATTTCGGATTCAGCCATTTTTTACAAGCTGTTTAATTGACATCTTTCTGCGGTTGAAACACTGATTGAGCGGTTACTTGAGACACGGATTTCAGTAAGATGGATTGTATCTTTCAACATATTTTCTGATGTTCATTCATGCTTATTTTAGTCTGTAACATAGTAAAAAGGAGGACTGATCACGTTCACTAGTTCTCCGCTACAGTGATCTCTAGCGCCACATTAAAGAGTGCCAAATGGGTATTTATTGTTTAAATTACATGATAAAATGGACAGAATCACAAAGCTTATTGTGATTTATTGGACAAACATTCAAGATGAAACCTGAAAAGTGACCCACAGTCTATGTTCAATTTTCTCTTCATAAACACATAAATGCATAAAAACCTATATGCTTGTCCTGTAAGTTTGTAAATAAAAAAGAAAAGAAAATGTGAACAAAAACAGAGCCTATTAATGGCTTATTATCATAAAAATATCAAAATTAAAAAGACAATTTGTTTATATTTACTCTGTCAGCATCCTTCATACTTTTAATCTGTTATTTAATTTAATTAATCAGTTTCTGCCTCTAACCACTAGTAGCATGGGTTACATAAGACTTTGGCTAGCCAAATCGACCTCTTGGGGTTTATCCTACCATTCACCAAAAGGACCAAGACTCTTATTTAGGATCTATGGAAACATAACCTTGGCTAGGATGACCCAATTGAACCCTACCTCTAAAACTACCTCGACCTTATACTCCTGCCTTTGCTGACACTCCTTTCCCTGATAGGGAACTACATGTCTTTTGTGGCACATCAGAAAGGGTATGTGGATACTTACCCTACCTTCAGACCACAGACGAGCATGAGGAAGTCCATATTGCCCATATTCTGGCTCGATCTAGAGTGACTCCCCATAAATGCCTATCTATAGCCGCTTTCCGACCAAGTAGTTACAGGAACTTAGTTATAGGAACTGTCCACCTCTAAACAGTTCTAAGAACTACTCTCCCCCAGACTTGGTTTTGCTGTTTGCGTTAGCACTGGCCAAGTGGCCATAGGAACGGTAGTAGGGGTAAAGGAGTGACACATCACGGTGACGGTCTTTATGGTCCTCACTAGACGTAGCGCGGCCACATACAACAACAACAAACCAGCATGGAGGAGGCTATCAGAATGTTCCTGTTCTGCCTTGCCGGGACCTTAATAACGGAGTATGAACGGCTTTTAAAGACTATGCTTGAGTTCTGTACAAAGAAACACAGAAGACGAAAGCTCCAGCGTAATATGATCTTATGAAGATAGAAGACCAGAGCGTAGGAGGGAAACAAAACGACCGGTAAGTTTAGCAAGTATTAGCAATTAGCTGATTGAATGCGTTATGTTTGTCTTAAGTTATGAGTTAGCATAGCCTATATAGGCGAATTGCAACAGACAGTGAAGAAAATGTGTTGACAGTGGGCGTGACTTATAAGTTGAACTAATCAACGTAGACCTATGGAAAGGGAACTAAAAAAGTCCTCGCTCTAGACTAGGTACTGAAAGAGTTATAGGAACTACAGTCTGAGGAACTAAAAAATCTGTGATGGGGTAGCCAGGCTTGTGAAGCTCTAGTTCTATGCCCCAGAGTATGATAAAGATACTGGTCTTATAAGAGAGGGTGGAAGACTCCATCATGCTGAAACCCTGGATCCAGATATTATTCACCCAATCGTTCTAGACCCCCAGAACCATGTCACAAAGCTACGCATTCAAGATGTGGATCAACAGCTCCATTATCCTGGTTCAGAGTGAGTTCTAGCAGATACTGGGTGCTTAGAGGCTGTGACACAACTGTACACAAACACCAACATTCAAGATTGCCTGTTTTGACGTGCAAAGTCACAAACCATACAGAGTCGGATATGCCTTTTCAAGCTGCCATTTTACTCCACTGACACAGATTGGTTTAGACATTTTCATGTAAAGATATTAGAAAATAATTTATGTAATTTTGCAGAGCCATGTGTTTCAAAACACAAGACACAAAAAAACTTTTGTGCAATTAATTCAAGTGTACCATCGCACAGAAAAAAAAAA
>JAZAVI010000855.1:0-44339 GCA_036326025.1 Chrosomus eos
TTTGAAAGCATACATTAGAGGTGAAATTATTTCATACAGCAGCTACGAGAACAAACAAAGGAAAAAAAAATAAAGGAATTGAGGTTACGAATTTCCCATCTTGATAATATTTATGCTTCCTCCCCATCTCCTAACATATATAAGGATCGTCTCTCTCTTCAGGCTGAGTTTGATGTTCTCTCTACTAAAGAGGTTGAGGAGCTCTTATTTAAGGCTAAATATTGTTATTATGAATCCGGGGATAAGGCGACCAAACTTCTGGCCCATCAGCTTCGACAGGCTTCCTCCTCTCAGCAGATTTCACAAATTAATACTCCTTCTGGCGTCACTACCGATCCTAAAATAATTAATGATCAGTTTAAACGGTTTTACTCTTCTTTATATACTTCAGAGGTTGGGTCCGATCTGTCTGCCCAGGATAGTTTTTTTGACTCACTGGAGTTGGTTAAGGTAGATGCTGATATTGCTGAGCAGTTAGAGGGCCCAATCACCATAGATGACCTAAAACGGGCAACATTTTCTATGCAGTCTGGAAAATGTCCAGGCCCAGATGGTTTTCCAATGGAGTTTTACAAGACCTTTTTTTGACAAATTAGCACCAGTTTTGATAGGCATGTTCAATGAATCTCTTACCCTTTCTAAATTACCTGACTCTAAATCAGGCCTCCATATCATTACTCTTAAAAAAGAATAAGGACCCTCTGTCCTGCTCAAGTTATCATCCAATTAGTCTTTTATCTGTTGATGTAGAACTTCTGTCCAAATTATTAGCTATGCGACTGGAATCAGTTTTGCCTTTAATAATCTATCCTGATCAGACAGATTTTGTCCAGAACAGACGTGGGTTCTATAATCTCAGACGACTTCTCAATGTTATTTATAATCCTTCTACGGCAATGGGGCTGGAAGCCGTAATCTCATTAGACGCGGAGAAGGCTTTTACAGAGTGGAGTGGAACTACCTTTTCTATGTTTTGGAGAAATTTGGTTTTGGCCAAGAGTTCATTTCTTGGATTAAGTTGCTCTATTCATCCCCTGTGGCTTCAGTCAGAAATAATGACACCCATTCTGAGTATTTCCCTTTGCACCCCTCACTCGTCAAGGCTGTCCTCTGAGTCCTCTTTTATTTGCTGTTGCTATTGAACCTCTGGCTATTGTGCTTCGTTTAGAGCCACGCATCACTGGAATTACAAGATATGGTCTTGAACAGAAGGTCTCCCTCTATGCCAATGACTTATTATCTCAGTTCCAGCTGCTCTTGACATCCTTAGTTCATTCGGCCAGATTTCAGGCTATAAACTAAATTTGGACAAGAGTGAGCTGTTTCCTTTAAATCAAGGTGCCCAGAATGCTGCTCAGGGTTTCCCATTCAAAATTGTTCCATTTGGCTTTAAGTACCTTGGTATCCGGATTTTTGACCGATTTGAAGATTTGTTTGATTATAATTTTGCCCCTTTGTTAGATCAGATACGGATGGACTTTCAACGGTGGTCACTGTTGCCTCTTTCCCTTGTGGCCAGGGTCAATTCGGTTAAGATGAATATCCTTCCCAAATTGTCTTATCTCTTCCAGTGCATACCTTTCTTTCTCCCTCAGTCTTTTTTTCACAATTTAGACAAATTAATCACTGAGTTTATCTGGAACAGGAAGGTCCCTCGTTTGCGAAAGGAGCTGTTGCAGCGACCTAAGACCCTTGGGGGCTTGGCCCTTCCTAACTTGAGGTTTTATTACTGGGCTTCCATCCTTAGAGTAATTCAGCTTTGGATTTCTCTGGAGGGGGCACCAGTTTCTCCTACATGGCTGAGTATGGAGATGTTTTCTGTTAAACCTGCTTCGTTGACTGCTCTCATCCATGCTCCTCTTAGCTTTTCTCCCTCCCCCTTTTTGCAATAATATCTTAGGGTGCTTTCACACCTGGATCGATTTGTTTTGTTCCGGAACAGATCCGAAACAGAATACTTTGTTCCGAATCAATTTAATATGTCCCTCTGTTCACACCACACTGTTGTGAAGTGTTCCAAATCGCGCACCCTTCCAGGGCTTTCCTTACGCCATTACGTCACTACCTCATGCGTGCAGGTCGCGCATTCCATTGTGGGACATCGCCATGACAACAGTAGCCTAACACAAAAGACAAAATGAATCGCGGGTTGACTTGGTGCTATGAAGAGGTGAAATGCCTCGTAGATATTTTGTCGGAAGAACACATCTCACGGATGTTGGACACTACTCACAAGAACACAGAAGTGTACAAGAAGATCAGCTATAAAATGAAAGAGATGGGTTATGAACGGTCAGTTGAGCAGTGCCGCGCAAAGGCGAAAAAACTCCGACACCAGTACATAAAGGTACGAGACCACCTTGCCAAGAGTGGAGGTACAAGCGATGAGAAAGACAAATGTCCCTGGTTCGATGAGCTGGACAAAATTCTTGGAACGAAACCAGTGGTGGAACCAGTGGATATTGTCGACTCCTTTGAAGATGTTTCGCCCAGCACCTGCTCTTCAGCTGATGTGGACTTGGACGGACAGGGTGAGTAACGTTAGCCCCTTGCTATTTTACATTTACAACTTGCAACAAAGGCTACATTTTCTCAAGTAACTTTTTTGAGAAAATTGTACTTGTCAGAGTAGTTTTAATGGTCCGTGTTTGTGGCCAACAGATTTTCTTTTGAAACGAAAAAACCCAAAACGAAAACCGGCTCGTTTCCCAATTAGGTCTACCATTAGTAAATATGGAAACAAAAACCGGGAAACAAACCGTTTTTCGTTTTGATATTAAAAACAGAAAACGAAAAAAATCTTGTTAGGCCTATCTGATTTGACGCTATAAGCATGCTGTATATAAGTTACTGTCATTGTGTCGGAAACACTGTGTCAGTCATTAAACATGTCCATGGGCGAAATAATGTCACAGCAAATACCCTTGGATATTCATGCAACAAAACTAAAAACAGTAATTATGAACTTGACAGCACAGGCAGACAAAACTCTGCAGAGGAAACAGAATTCTACATCCAAAACAATTCAGAGGAACTAATGGAGCTAATGGAGAAATTATGGTAGAGGCTTAATAATCAGCTGCGCCCTCAAGCCGTTCATTTAAGTGGACCGTGCATCAATATTTTTATTCGGATGATTTTATTTAGCCTATGTAATGGCAGAAATGTGTTTGTCCCAATTTAATCTTTCTGTTATTCATTTCATTATTATGCATGCACACATAGCCTACATAATTACTGTTATAGACTTTGGTTATCTAATACGACCACTCTGTGTTGAAGGAAAGTGCGCGCACAGTCTGTAAAGCGCGCATGTAGGCTACAGCTCCCCAAGCCGCTTACTGGGTAGCTTCTAGGTCACAAAAAAATAAGATTTATAGGAATAAGATTTATACACTCATATTTGAATTTCCGATATATATAAACAGATCAAACAAAATCGGATTACGAGATTTTTTTTCGTTTTCTGTTTTTTTAATATCTAAACGAAAAATGAGGTGAAAAATGGTTTGTTTCCCGGTTTTCGTTTCCCTAATTACGAGCCATTTTTCGTTTTTGTTTTTTCATTAAAATCCGTTGGCCAAAGTACAGGGACCATACTACTACCACTACTACTGATATTGCCATTAACACGTTTAGCCTCTGATGATTAATCAGATCAGTAATTGCTACTTGCTTTTATTGACAGGAGAAGATGCTGCAGCACAGGACTTGAGAGTGGAGAGTGAAGAATCGCTGGACAGCACACTGGAGTCCACTGACATAGAGGCAGAAGAAAGCAGAAGACAGAAAGTGACACCCCGACTGCCCATTCCCGGTAGTCAATCCAGGAAGAGGAAAACAAGATCTTCTCCGGTCGAGGAACTGTTTCTGTGCCAAACCGAACAAAGAAGATTCCTGGAGCAGATGTGCGATGTGGATGGAGCCCATCAAGCCCAAGATAATGCTTTCTTTGAGAATATGATGAGGTCTCAGCAGGAGGCAGAGGATAGAAGGTTCAGTGCAATGCAGGCACAACAACAGGCCAATCAGCAAATGTTTATGCAGCTGCTTGGAACATTAATGAGTGCATTACAACCACAGCAAAATTTGCCCTGCAATTCATCATGCATCATTCCCCCTACATATCAAGTCAATGCTACACCCACACACCCTGGACCACTACCACCATCATCTGGACCTCCACCTACACAACCTGGACCACCACCCCCCAGACCATCTCCCATGTACCCTGGACCACCACAGATGTGGCATCTACAGCAGCATTCTCTTTACCCTCCACCACCTCATGCTCCACAGCCCACAGTCCACCCACAGCCTGTTGAAAGGTCTGATCCGCCCGTGGATAACTCCACTATTTTGCGTAGTTGTCACAACACAATACGTTTTGACGATATCTCTTACGAATTCTACAAGTCTTGTATATAAAGAGGAAAAATCTTTATTTTTTCAGAGACAACATTTTTATTTATATTTTTCAAATAGATAAAACAATATATAAATAGAACATAAATAATAACTAATAATAATAAAATACTAACATAAATAATAACTTAAATAATATACTAACATAAATAATAACTTTTTTAATGAAAAGAAATTAAATTAAATGAAATTTTTTAATGAAACCTAACTTATTTTTCTAAGGAGAATTTTGTTATTGTCAAAGACAAGTTTTGTTTGTTTTAATAATTTTGCATTTTAGAATAATCTGTAAAAACTGTTCACTGTAATTCATACATCTTTAGGATTGTCTATACTTGAAGGAATGAAAAATGTTACATATTTGTTGTCTGTACTAGTATTGAATTGTATTTACTGTTACAGTGTTGTGTAATAAAACTGTATATTGATTAAATGCCAGCCTCCTTTAACTTTTTAAGTATAACCCTGAAAATGACAAAACATAACACATTTGTACAGGAACTACTATTTACAACTTTGTAATATTCACACCATGACATAAAAAAGAGTGACTTGGAATATCACTCGACTGTGACAACGTAAATGTCCATGGGCCCATTGTAGTGAAGAGGTTTGAGGTCAGGTAGAGGCTGCCCTGAATGTTTTATCCACTAGATACATCATAGCAAGTGTCTTGAGATTACAGGCTGGAAAAATATCTGCAAAGTGCATCTCTAATGTCATGAGCCCTTGCGTTGTCCTGCTGTTGCTCTTGCATCACATCCGCTTCTCTATTGTCCACATCCTCCTCTCTCCTCAGCACATTGTCTCCGTCAAGGTATTGTTCATTATGAATTTCACACATGTTGTGCAGTACGCAACATGCACAGACAATTTGGCTGGCCAGAGTAATATGGGCATCACAGACCTTCAAGAGACATCTCCATCTGCCTTTTAGGCGTCCAAAGGCACGCTCTACAGTCATGCGTGCCTGACTATGGCGGTAGTTGAAATTTATCTGCTCTTCAGTTACTCCTCTGACCTCACGATAAGGCGTCATAAGCCATGGCAACAGGGGGTAGGCTGAATCACCTAAAATGGTAAGTGGCACATTAACCCCTTGGAATCTTTCCTCTATTCTTGGTAACAGTGCACCTCTGACACCTCGCTCATACAGCCCTGAAAGCGCAAACACCCGGGCATCATGGATCCTACCTGGCCGCCCAACATTTATGTCCCAAAATCTTAATTTGTTGTCCACAACGCCTTGCAATATAATAGAATAATGACCCTTTCTATTGTAATAATCTGCTGGTGCATCATGGGGAGCTCTAATATTAATATGCGTTCCATTAATACGCGCTACAGCGATCTGTCACATTTCAAAGAGCCAAAACGTTATTTATTGTGTGACTCTCTTAAAAATATTGACAGAATCTGACAGTTGTGGATTTGTACCATATAAAAAGTAACCTTGTCTGTCTGTGTCAGTGTCCTCTTTGTCCGCGATTTTTCTATGCGTGAGAAAATGGATGTGTGGCATGAGAGCGTGTGAAAAGGGTGAATTGCGTGAGTCTCACGGTCAATGCGTAAGAGTTGGCAGCCCTACGATTAACATATAATGAGAGCACTTGAATTGCCATATAACAAACGTTTATGTTAAACCTAAACCTAGGTTGTCTGAGGAAGAGTTGCCTTTGAAATATGTGGACAGCATACAGAGCATACAGAGTCCATCTTCTACGGCGAATCCGTGCAGCTGCACGTCTTCTGATTATGGTCATCATCAGGACAGTGTTTTGTCGAAGTCTGGACTCACGTTGGAACTGGGTGTTTTGTTCATTTAAAGCACATTGATACATTAACCATAACATGCCGCAACAAATCAGCAAAATACGCTGCCGAAGCTCCATGTTGACAAGCGATCTATTGGCGTCTGTTGCCAGGCAACACATTGATTTGTTCCGTTCGTGAGTCGGTTGTGTTCTCACTACAAACGAACCGCTCCAGGGTTCGTATGGAATCGAGCCGAGACCACCTCTTCTAGGCGGTCTCGGCTCGGTTGTTTTGTTCCGATTCAGAGTGCGATTGTTGTGTTCACATATGACCAAACGAACCGGGCCAAAAGGGAAACACCCCTTTGTTTCGGAACAACGTCTCCAATCGATCCAGGTGTGAAAGCACCCTTAGTTAAATCCACCTTTAAAATTTGGAAGCAATTTCGACGCTATTTTGGTCTACAGACCTTCTCTTTTCTAGCACCTTTATCAGCTTACCCTGTTTTTCACCCTTCCTTAATTGATGGGGCTTTTTCTTTGTGGTCTGACTAAGGCATCAAGGCATTTAGGGACTTGTATATTGCTGGTACATTTGCATCCTTCCAGCAACTCTCCGAGAAATTCCATTTGCCTTGGCAGCATTTTACACCCCTTGATTTACATCAATCACAATCTTAGCCCCAACTTCCCAAATCTCCCAGAGGCCTCTCTAATTGACTCCTTTTTAACCCCATTGCCTACCATTAAGGGTGCTATTTCATGTTTATACAATCTTATCTATTCTTTGCAGCTTACCCTGCAGCATAAAACTAAAACCCAATGGGAGGAGGATCTAGGGGAGGGGATCTCGGAGGATCTGTGGGATGCCATTTTGCGTCAGGTTCACTCCTCATCAATTTGTGCTAGACATGGTCTGATCCAGTGCAAAATTCTACATCGTACCCATCTCACTCGAGTTAGGCTTTCTAAAATATATAATGATGTCGATCCCATGTGCATTAGATGTCGTCAGGCTCCAGCTACTCATGCCCATATGTTCTGGTCTTGCCCTTCACTACATAATTTTTGGACGCAGATATTTAATTCTATTTCTGTTTGTACAGGGGTTCAATTTGACCCAACAGCATGTACCGCTTTGTTTGGGGTTTTACCTCATACTTTGCAGCTTCCTAAATATAAAGCTGATTTTGTAGCCTTTATCTCCTTATTGGCTACACGTTTGATTTTATTGAGATGGAAGTCTCCTGCGCCGCCTTCTCACTCGTCTTGGATCAGGGACATCCTTCAGTTCGTTAAGTTGGAGAAAGTTAGGTGCTCGAAACATGGTTCTCTTGCAAAGTTTAATAAAACTTGGGGTCCATTTTTTGCACATGTTGAGGGATTGACTTTTACGGTTATTCCAGAGTAGCCACCCTGATTGTCTTCTAATTGTGAGTTTTTGCTTGTTTTGCGTGGGTTCTATAATCTCAGACGACTTCTCAATGTTGTTTATAATCCTTCTACGTCAATGGGGCTGGAAGCCGTAATCTCATTAGACGCGGAGAAGGCTTTTACAGAGTGGAGTGGAACTACCTTTTCTATGTTTTGGAGAAATTTGGTTTTGGCCAAGAGTTCATTTCTTGGATTAAGTTGCTCTATTCACCCCCTGTGGCTTCAGTCAGAAATAATGACACCCATTCTGAGTATTTCCCTTTGCACCCCTCCACTCGTCAAGGCTGTCCTCTGAGTCCTCTTTTATTTGCTGTTGCTATTAAACCTCTGGCTATTGTGCTTCGTTTAGAGCCACGCATCACTGGAATTACAAGATATGGTCTTGAACAGAAGGTCTCCCTCTATGCCAATGACTTATTATCTCAGTTCCAGCTGCTCTTGACATCCTTAGTTCATTTGGTTCATCTGATTGTCTTCTAATTGTGAGTTTTTGCTTGTGTGAATTTTTAGCATGCTGGGATGTTTTTCATTTATCTCTCTGTAAGTTAACATATTGGGCTTTTATTTTTTTATTTTTATCTTTTGTGTTTTTGTTTTATTCTGTCTATTTGTTTTTGGGGGTTGTTTTTCTATTTATTTATTTTCTATTATCATTTTTTTTTATTTCTTTTTAGTTGTATTTGACACTGTTTTGACTCCCGAATTGTTACCTTTTGATTATGTTATGTCACTGAAAAAATCAATAAACAAATGTCACTGTGGCACCAATTTTTTACAATACTTATTTACTTGATATTTTAATGGTTTTATTGAGGTCCATCAACACTGATATGATGGCAATACTATGTTAAAATTGCTGAACACTGGGACAAAAATTGAGCCCTGTAGCCACATCAGCCCACATTACCCCCCACAGCCATGTGTATTTAAATATGTGTTAGTTAGGGGGTTCAGGGACATGCTCCCTTCAGAAAATCTTGATTTTTCTGACCTACATATGTGCAATTTAAGACTTTTTAAGGCCAAAAAATGGATAATAAATAACTTTAAAACCATGTCAGTTGGCATTATTTGTCAATACCTGCTCTCTCATCTTAATCTTTCTTTTTCTCTCAGTCTCCTTATCCTGCCGTATATTTCTTCCCCTCCTTAAGCTGAACTTTGACTGACAGTCTTTTCATTTTCATCTGTGTCAGTGAAGAAAGTAAACATAGGCTCAACTGATGAGTTTTATTAATCATTTTCATAGATAAGTTAATTTACTCAAGGCTACCAGCATTGCCATAAGCTTCTACAAGCTTTGGAATTAGAAAAGTAATTTTAAATAATACAAATTATAGGCTACATTTAACGCAGTTGGTGGAATTGGCAGACGTTCCCTTAGGCATGGGCTGTGGAAACGCGTCAAAGCATTCTCAGGTATAAATATGCAGCATTGATGCACGTAGGTGATTTTGAACGAATATTTAATGTCGATAATGGTTACATAATGTTAAAACTAATCCTGCTATTGATATCTCTGATCTTTGTAAGACTGCCGACCCTATAGAATGGTGGCAAGGGAAAACAAATGTCCGGCGAAATATCGAACCTAAAACTAACTTTACCGCACTCAACCACCGTGGCGTGAGTGCATTTCACGCATTTGTAATCGCTCGCGTTCAGCGGGGAGGAAGAGAGGTTGGTCGGTCAGTCGGCCCATCTCGGGACCAGCGAGATTCGTTGAGATTAATTAATCTATTTATTTATTAATTTATCTGAGGTGCCGGAACGCAGTTCCGGACTGTTCCGGCCTATTTTAACCCCTGGTCACAATTGACGAAAGGCATAGCACCAATCAAGATTGGAGTAGTTCCATTACAGACTTCAGACGCAATCCCCAAAGTGTTGAGTATCGACGCAGCGGGAGTTCCCTTACGAAAGGGAACAGATATTTACCTTTTTCGTAGTCAAAATACCCAAATGTTTCTCATATCTATTGAGAAGCCTGGCAAAATCTAACAGTTGACAAACACACCAATATCAATCCAAAGCTTCTGTTTTCAGGAGCATCACAAGATTTAGGAAAGGATGCAGTAGATACTGGGGAGAAATAATTGCAGTTTTAAAAAAGCATAACCAGAGGGAATAGCTCCCATTACTGTAGCAAATTATTTTTATTATTTGGTATTCGGAAAGAAATTCTGATTGACCATCCTGCAAAAGGATTCGCCAAAGCCAATTTTTTGAAGAGCCTGAAATAAAAAATTGTGTTCCAATGTGACAAAGGCTTTGTAATAATCTAAAAAGAAAATGAAACCATCATTGTCAATTAATTCTAACATATCTAGTACTAACTGTATATTATTAGAAATGTGTGGTTTTTATTCATGAATCCTTACTGTGTTTTGTCAATTATAGAGTTCAAAACATATTTTAATCTTTTTGCTAGGACTAAAGCTATTATTTTATAATCATCATTTAATAGTGTAATTGGATGCCAATTGTCTATTAAGAGGAGATCTTTATTTCATTTTGTGATAAGAGTTATTAATCCTTGACATAATGTTTCTGGGAGTAATGTTTTTTTCTATACCATCCTCATATACCTTTAACAAGAATGGTGCTATACTATGATTAAATAGCTTGTTAAACTCTGAGCTGAGTCTGTCTGTTCCGGGAGATTTGTTGGCTTTTAAAGAGTAAATAGCCTCCTCTATCTCCTTCAATGTAATAGAGGCGTCTTATATTAGGTAATGATTTAAAGAAATTATTCATATGTTGTTAGGAACATTTAGAAGTATACAAATCACTGTAAAATTTGGCACAGAACTTTGGGATACATTTAGGGTCATCACTAATATTACCGTTAATCATTAGTTTTTGAATTTGGTTGTTTTTAGTTTGCTGTCTTTCCAATCTGAAAAAAAATATGCAGAGTTTTGTTCACCCTCTTCAATTCATTTTATGCGCAATCTAATAAACGCACTAATAAACGAACTAATTCAGCTTTATGTTTATATATGTTGTCGATTTTGCACTGTAATTCAACCAATTCTGCCTTTTCACAATCAAGTAAATCATCCACATTTTAGAGAACAGATTGGTGATGTAATTTATCAGTTTTTTTATATTTTGCCAAATCAGTACTAAATTTCCTAAGATATTTGCCAATTTCATATTTAGTAAATTCCCAATTGCTGCTGTAACTATTATCCTCTCTTGTTTAATTCCAATTTTTGAATTATCTTATATCATCTTCTACCTTACTGTAAGATAGAATGGAGTTGTTAAGTTTTGAGAAAGAAGAGAATCCGCACACATTATCAGAGGCAAGAAAATGGGTACGAATGAAGATACTCAGAAAATGGTGATGGCAAAATGTCAGTAGAGGTATTGTATAATCCTTTACAGATAAGCCAAAAGTCAATTCGGGACTGGGAGGAGAGAGAGTTATTACTCCATGTAAACATCTTTTGAGGGGGATGCAATACTCCAACTATCGACCAAAGTCAATCTTTGCATAATCATTTTCAAGTATAAACAGTATTGTCAGGGAGTTTTGGAGGCCATCTGTCTATGCTGGATGAGGGGGTGGAAATGACAAGAATCCAAGATGGCTGCCGCAGCATGTGGAGTTGCTACAGGCAGGAGCAAAATTCGAACAAAACCTGAAATCTACCGCACAGATACAGGGCAGGTGATTGTGGAAGATGAGTTTTTGAACTTTTTGTATGTCAAGCTCAAAACTGTGAAGCAGGATGAGATTGTTTTGATGGCTTTGGACCATTTTGGATCAAAATGGATTGTAAACTCCACTAAACTGCTGTATGAACTGTGTCCAGGCTCTACTCGCAAGCTTGTGGCTCACACTGGGCCTCAAAAAGACTTAAAGAACATCAGGAGTTGCCTTAAGCTCCTTAATGAAGCTGGTGAAAATGTTCCTCGCTTTGTTTCTCACCATCTTGATGAACTTCCACCTGTGACTTTCAACAGCCTTGATGTGTCTTGTCTGCTTGGTAAGATCGAACAACTAAGTGTGGATATTACAACTATGAAACAGGCGGTTTCTTTGCAGGCAAGTACCTGTAATGATCTGCGGATTATCAATACAGACATAAACCAACGCTTGAGTGCTATTGAGCAGCCTGCGGTGCCTCGGGGAGTGTCCACTTCTCAAGCCTGGGGGGGGGGTTGGGGGGCAGGATGGCATGGAGGGTCGGACCAGCGAGGGAGATTCAAGTCGGGTGGAGAGTTCTGCCTTGGGCCTGGGCGAGCTAGCCGGTGCTGCAGGGGAGGACTCTCATGTGAAGTGGAGTGATGTGGTGGCTGCTCCGCCCTGGGGCTTGGTCCGGGGCAAGAGGAGCAACAACCGCAGGAAACAGGTCCTTGAAAATGCTTCAGTAAAGCCCAAACTTCGCCTGAATCCTTATAAAGGGAAGAAAATTGATGGTATTGTTGGAACTGGAACGGGTGGAGACATCCGAGCAGTGTTGGGAAGGATACTTTTAAAACGTATTTCGTTACAGAATACAGAATACATGCCCCAAAATGTAATTTGTAACGTATTCCGTTACATTATTCAATCTGAGTACTGTATTCTGAATACTTGGATTACTTCCGTATTGAATTGCATTTTATAAGTGTAGGAATGCGGAATGGTGATGCGGTGGTGACGCATTGTAACATGTAGGGATGGCGCTGCCAATAAAGCACCTAAAAGCTGTCACAAAGAACCGGCAAAAGTATTGATTATGAATATGTCAAATATAGCAAGGCGCTATTTTAATTGTTTATTAATAAACAAGTGTTTTTTCTGTCTGTGTCACTGTCGCCTGCAAAGATGAAGTTGACGATGCTGACTCGCGATCTTTTCAGTAAGCTAGTGAACGCACCAGAGAGAAATGCGCATTTCATATGGATTGCATAAGCAGAACGCAATCTGTTTTGTTTTGTTTCGTTTTGAATTGTTCTGTTTAAATGTAGACATGTCTGTTACTGTGAGGCAAGTATAATCTTACGCACGCTAAGTTTCGGTTCATAAGAGACAAGCTCCAGTTCACACGCCGGCGCCTCGATGTCGTGAAATATTTAGCCTACTTCTAATTTATTAAATCAATTGGTTGATGAAACATTTATTAAAATTAAGATACAATTAATACAAAACGAAATTCCCTTTTTGAGGTCTCTGTGAAATTTTTAAAGCAGTCTTTTAGTGCCGCTTTCAGAGAGGTCACGTTCGTAACATTGTTTTTTCCTCATAAATGCGAACGCGAAAAAAATAATAAAATGTATATTTTATGTTCTGTGGAGAGCCAAGTCTTCTTCATCCGGTGGGTAGATTACTTTTGGTTTGAGCAGAGTGTAATTCACAGTCACGTTTTTGTGTCACGCATGTTTATTTCCCTCATATTAAATAGAAAACGCATCTGTAGACAGATATTTTTGTCTGGACTCCTTTATTACGGGAGTATATGGATATATAAACAGACGTTTTTAAATATATTCGTATTAAATGCATTTTCTGAGAATTTCTATTTCAAGTTTTGACCGCAAATGTCGCGTCCATAACGCTGGAATTGCTCAATTTTAAATTATTTATTTTGTGGTGTAGGTCTACATATTTTATAATGTTAACTTCAAATAATTATTATAGTAATTTAAAGATGTGGTAGCATTGGATCTGGACGGGAAGGATAACTTACTTTAAGATGCTTCTTCAGGTTGCGTCTTTGGACGCTGAAAGGAGCTGGTTGCTGGCAAGCAGAGGTTGCACTGCACATTTAGGCTAGATATTTCGTTCTCCCTTCTCTTTCTTTAATGTGAAATGCTGTTTGAATTTCCAAGATAGAAATGCATTCTTGCCCTGGCTCTATTGTTCCGGCTCCATCTCTACTCTAGCTCCTGCTGCTCCTCTTCCGACTCCATTGTAACTGATCACGCAAACTGCGCATTTTTTCGTTTTCACATTGGGGCTTCTGGGAAATGCTGAGTTGCCTTAATTTATTTAGAGAGTGAATAAACTCGTGAAACAGAGAAGTATCCTAATGTAATCCTTTGATTTCAACAATGTAACTGTATTCTAAATACCAACTATTTAAATTGTAACTGTAACGGAATACAGATACTCATAATTTGTATTCTGAATACGTAACGCTGGTACATGTATTCCGTTACTCCCCAACACTGCATCCGAGTCATAAAATCCAAAATGGTGAGTGTATTTGCAACAAAATTCTCACCTGATTTGGACTCTGAGACTTTGACTAACTATATTAAAGATAAACTTGGGCGTAATGTAACCTGCCAAAAGATAGAAGCTGTGCAAAGTCGGTTCAGCTCTTTTAAAATAACCGCAGAGTGTGAAGAAGTAGATGAAATGTATAATCCAGAGCTGTGGCTGGAAGGCCCTTTCGTGCGGCGATTCTATGAGGCACGCAAACCTAAATCTATAGCTGTGCCAATATCAGTGTTGAACGTGCCTGGAATGGGATATGGGGGACCTGATGTCTAGTACTAGAAACAGTGATGGTGCTCAGAGTGGTGTCATACAATTCACGAGGCTTGCGCCTCGGATTGTGGTTGATCAGTTACTGGAGACCGCAGACATTATCTGCCTGCAAGAGACATTTTTTAGCCAAACAGGATCTTGATAAACTCAATTCTGTCCATAGTGATTTTCATGGAGCAGGAGAATCCACAACATTTAAGCACCAAATTGGTGCGTGGTAGAATACCTGGAGGTGTGGCCATTTTGTGGCGTAAGAAATATGACCCAATGATCAGTATTATCAGATTAGAGGTGGATTGGTGCATTGCAATTAAAGTTGTGCATTCTATGAATGTTTTTATTATTTTAAATGTTTATACCCCATATGACTGCTATAAAAATGAAGATGAATATATGACCAGATTGGCCTTTTTGAACTCTTATATTAATAAGTGTACATATGCAAATATATTTCTGATGGGTGATTTGAATGCAGACATTTCTAATGATAAATCTCTCTTTGGTCAGCACTTGTTACAGTTTTGTCAGGATAGTAAACTGGTTCTTTCCAGTATGAATTTCCTACCTGCCGGTAGTTATACTTACGTTAGTGAAGCATGGAACACAACATCTTGGCTGGATCATGTAATCTGTACAGCCGATGCTCATGAAAGTCTGGAAAAAGTTGAAATTCTGTATGACTTGACTACAACTGATCACTTACCTGTCTCTATGATTATAAATGTGGATATCTTACCTGACTGCAGTAGTTTGACAGAAGATGGTGCCAATATGGTCAAAGTGGATTGGGATAAACTAAATAGAGAGGATGTATTGTACTATTGTGGGAGGTCGGATGCTCTTCTAAGGGAAGTACAGCTACCCATGGATGCTATTTTATGTTCAAATATTAATTGTGATGATGACACTCACTGTAATGACCTATATGAAATGTACAATGGTATAGTGAGGGCTATAGATGATGCTAGTCTTCTTCTACGCACACACCCCAGAAAGGTTAAGAATATTAAACCTGGCTAGAATAAGTATGTAGTTGACCACCATGAAGCTGCTAAGACAGCTCATAGGTCTTGGGTTATAGCTGGTAAACCCAGACAGGGGCCAGAGTTAGAACATAAAATGTGTCATATGTTTCCGGTTCCGATTGGAAGGGTACGCTGGCGCGTTTTGGCTGCCGCTCCTTTCATCCGTTTGTTTGTTTTATTATTAGTATTGATGAGCGTTCATTAAGAGTTTTGGAGTATGTGAAGATTGCCTATTTTATCGTGAGGAGGATTTACGCTTCGCCCATTGGATTACTGCTTCTATGATGTGGAATTACGTTTCACTCTTTGGATTACTGCTTTTATCACTTACTGTTCTTCGCTGGAATCGCCTTTTCTGCTGTCCATCCCAGGATTTACACCACTGTGAAGTCCCGGCTGGTGTGGACTTCTCCAACATGGCCCTAAGGTACACTGTTCGCCAACTGTCGAACCTTAAGGGTAACTTTTATCTGGCGAACGACACATACACTCTTTGCAGTCATGCTGGAATACTACGACCGACGCGTTATATACATCGCTCTTCAAGACGCAGCTTTTCCTTCTCATCTGTTACATCCACTGTTGCATCCTCCGTTGCTTGTCCTGCATTTCTGCGTAAATCTCAAACGCAGTTGGGTAGACCTAGGGGGGTTAATTCCAACAACTTGTCGTTTCCCAAGCGCGAGGTTGCTTCTCTGGTTTCAACTGCTCCCCGTCTAGTAAACTCTGCGCTTTTCAATACACGATCTGTCAATAACAAGGCTGTGATACTATCTGACATTATTACAGAACGTAAACTGGATCTTGTGTGTTTAACGGAAACCTGGCACAAAGAGTCAGATGGTGTTCTCTTCAATGAACTTACTCCTGCTGGATATGGCTTATTTGATCTCCCGCGTTGCTCTTGAAGAGGTGGGGGCATTATTGTGCTATATAAAAACCAACTCAGCTTGAGTCCTGTGGTTGTTCCACAGTTTAACTCATTTGAATGTCTTGTTTTGAGTGTACCTGCCCACATTTCTACTGCCATAGCTACAGTCTACAGGCCTCCAAAGAAAAATAAAGACTTTATATCTGAATTTGCAGATATGTTGTCCTTGCTATGCCTCAAATTTGAGAGAACTTTAATCTTGGGGGACTTTAACATCCATATGGACAAAAAAGATTCCATAACAACAAAAGAGTTTTTATCTTTATTGGAGTGCTTCGATCTGAACCAGCTCGTGGACTGTCCTACACATAATAAAGGCCATACTCTTGATTTAGTGATTTTAAACGGCTCATTTGTGTCACAGTTGTACACCTCTGACTTGGGGCTGTCTGATCATCTGTCAATCTTTTTTAATATGGAACTGTCTGATATAAACACTACCTCTTCTCGCATTATTAACTATCGCAAATGGAGATTGATTGAACCCTCTGATTTCTCCGATTTTATTGATTCTTCCTTGAGCGCATTTTCTTCATCTGATACCCTGGAGGACAAAGTTCTCATGTTAAATTCTGTTCTCTCATCTGGCCTGGACTCATTTGCACCTTTGAAATCACGTCTGGTCTCCTTTGGTCGACCCTCTCCTTGGTACAATGAAAACCTGCGTGCTATGAAGACATCCTGTCGTACAATGGAGCGTCGGTGGCGTATGTCTGGCTTGACTGTCTTTTACCAGGCTTGGAAAGATCAATTACTTGAATATAAGACCCAAATTGCATCGGCCAGGTCTGCTTATTTTGCACAGATAATTGATAACAATCAGAACCACCCAAGACAATTGTTCAACTCTATTAACAAACTCCTTAAATGTAACAGTTATTCAACTGCTCCAGCTTCGTCTCACCTCTGTAATAGGTTTCTTAATTTTTTTAGCTCAAAGATTGAAAACCTCCGTAAATGTATCATTTCTACTCTTCCTTCACCTTCTTCTCTCACAATCACTCCTGAATTTTCTGGTACCCCCCTATCAAATTTTTCCATATTGGACCTTCATTCTCTTTGTAATGAGGTTTCAAAAATGAAAGCTGCCACTTCCATAGTTGATCCTGTACCAACTTGTCTGTTCCAATCATGTTTTGCTAGTTTATGTCCTATTGTACTGAATATTATAAATGATTCTCTGTGCACTGGTGTGGTGCCAACAACATTTAAAACTGCTGCTTTGACTCCTGTACCAAAAAAAAAAGACACAAACGTTGACAATCTAAATAATTTCCGCCCCATTTCTAATCTTCCTTTTCTTGCCAAAATTTTAGAGCGAATTGTTGCTATTCAATTGCACTCCCATCTAGCTGCAAATAATCTCTATGAGCCCCTTCAATCAGGATTTCGTAAACTACACAGCACTGAGACAGCATTAGTTAAGGTTACTAATGACTTGTTAATCGCTTCTGATTCCGGCAGTCTCTCTATTTTTATTCTTCTTGATCTTAGTGCCGCTTTCGACACTGTTGATCATAATATTTTACTTGCTCGGTTAGAAACTGTTTTTGGTGTTTCTGATACTGCACTAAGCTGGTTTAAGTCCTATCTTTCTGATAGAAAGCAGTTTGTTGCTATGGGTGGTTTCAGGTCTGCTATTGGTGTAGTGCATTCTGGTGTCCCTCAAGGTTCTATCCTGGGCCCTATACTTTTTAACATATACGTTTATCCTCTTGGCCAACTTTTAAAATCACTTGGACTCAGTTTTCACTTTTATGCAGATGACACCCAGGTTTATATACATTCAAAACCTGATGTAGATGTGGCTGTGTCTCATCTTTCTTTTTGTATTTCTGAGATAAAAGAATGGATGTCTAGAAATTTGTTATGCCTAAACAGTGACAAGACGGAGGTAATGCTCATTGGTTCACCTCATCAGCTACGGAAGGCTGGTTCCCCCACTTTTAGTGTAGAAGGTTCTACACTTCAATTTCAGACTAAATTAAAAAATCTGGGGGTGATATTTGATAATAATTTGACATTTGTTCCTCATGTTCAGAGCACTGTCAGGACGTCATTCTTTCATCTCAGAAATATAGCCAGATTGCGTCCCATGTTGTCTCTCCCTGTGGCTGAAAAGCTAATCAACATTTTTGTATTTTCACGTATCGATTACTGTAATGCTGTGTTGGCTGGGGTTTCAAAAGCTACCCTTAACAAACTACAGTTGGTACAAAATTCTGCCGCTCGAATTCTGTCTGGAAACAGGACGAGGGATCACATTACTCCGGTACTGGAATCTTTACACTGGCTCCCTGTCAGATTCCGTGTTGATTTTAAAATCTTAATGCTTACTTATAAGGCCTTGCATGGACTGACACCTCATTATATAACTGAACTTTTAACACCCTACACACCAGCACGTGATCTCCGTTCTTCGGAAGCTGGCCTTTTAATTGTTCCGCATACCCGACTAAAATCGATGGGTGATAGGGCATTTTCCTCAAATGCTCCAAAACTCTGGAATTCCCTGCCTATGGAGATTAGGCAAGCAGAATCGCTTAGTGTTTTTAAATCATCACTTAAAACTTATTTGTTTAGGGTAGCTTTTAGATAATTGTTGTATTATTATTATTAATCCTATACTTCATAATGTTTTTATTTTGTATTTTATTTCGTCTCTCTGTCAGCAACTACTAATGCATTGTTTGTTTAATTGTATGTTTTATTATGTTTCTATATTTGTGAAGCGCTTTGAGATAGCCTACTTTTTAAAGGCGCTATATAAAATAAAGTTTATTATTATTATTATTATTATAAAAAACTAACCAGGGCTAAATATAAATATGCAGTGCGCTTTGTTGGAAAGCATGAGGAAGTCTTAAGAGCTCACTCTATGGCTGGAAACTTGATTGGCAACAATGTCACTGAGTTTTGGAAAGAGGTGAAAGTTACAAATAGGGCCAAGACAATATTGCCTTGCCATATTGAAGGGGTATCTGGTGCAGAAAATATAGCAGAGCTGTGGAGGCAGCACTATGCAACTCTGTTTAATTGCATTAAAAGTAAGCCCTATTGTGTGGGGGAGTTAAAGGAGGATGTAATCCACTTTACTCCCAGTGAGGTTTATAGTGCTATAGAGCAATTAGCTGATAACAAAGCTAGTGGCAAAGATAACATCACTGCGGAGCATCTCAAGTTAGCCAGCCCCAGATTGTCAGCCCTTCTATCTATTTGCCTGACAGGGCTGATGACTCATGGTGTACTGCCAGACACCATGATGACCGTCACATTAGTGCCCGTCATTAAGGACAAGGCGGGGAAAATAGGGAGTATGGATAACTATAGACCCATCGCTCTAGCTAGCATTCTTTCAAAGGTGTTAGAAAAGATGCTACTAGATAGACTCAGTGGGCTCATTTACACTACGGAAAATCAATTTGGCTTTAAGTCTCAACACAGTACTGATCTATGTATCTATGCATTAAAAGAAGCTGTTGAATCCTATAGGAGGCAGGGCTCTACAATGTTTATTGGGTTTATTGATGCGTCCAAGGCATTTGATAGAGTAAATCATCAGAAGCTTTTTACTAAACTTATGCTTAGGGGTGTGCCAGGATGCATCATACGTATACTGGCTTACTGGTATGCAAAACAAAGCATGCAGGTTAAATGGGGAAATAGCTTATCGTCACTATTCAGTGTAAGGAATGGAGTACGGCAGGGGGGGCTTTTGTCTCTGGCACTGTTTAACTTATATATGGATGACCTCTCAAAGCAGTTGGGGATATGTACGACGGGATGTGTAATAGGGAACACTCTGTTAAACGACCTGATGTACGCAGATGATTTAGTTGTTATGTCCCCCAGTACTGTTGGGTTCCAGCAGTTGTTGGATATATGCTCCAGGTATGGGGGTGAGTTTGATGTACAGTACAATGCAAGGAAGAGTGTTGTGTTGGTTTGTAGGACTAGAGAAGATCAGAAGCTGCACTTTCCTATGTTTTACCTGTCAGGGCAATGCATCTGTGTATCTAACTGTACAAAATATCTTGGGCATGTCATAACTGACTAGATGGAAAATGATGCTGACATGTATAGGCAAAGACGAATGTTGTATGTACAAGTGAACATGTTAGTCAGGAAATTTCATTACTGCTCTGATGATGTGAAAGTGCACTTGTTTCGTGCTTACTGTACCCCTATGTATGCAGCTCCATTATGGGTCAACTAAAGGAGACCACGCGTAAACTGCAGGTAGCATATAATGATTGTCTGAGGATACTGCTGAAGAAGCCCAGGAGCAGCAGTGCAAGTAAGCTTTTTTGTGACTTGAGGCTAAGCTGTTTACAGGCCCTCTTGAGGAACTTAATGTTTGGGTCGACTTGATGAGTCAAGAAACTATATCATAGTAAGGCTAACAAGTCCCAGGTGTAGCTCGGCCGATATCAATCACACCTTTGGAAGCATTGGTATGAGTGCCTTTTAAGATTTTTGTGAAAAAGGGTGTATTGTATATGTTTATGTAAATCTTTTTTCTTTTTTTTTTCTTCTTTTTGTGTGATATATGTCCTGTTGTTGGGCCAAGAGCCTTTAATAAAGTTTATATATATATATGCTGTCATCTAAAGCCACATTAAAATTTCCACCAAAAGTAAGCATGGAATTTGGGTATTTAGTCAATAAATTGAACACATGTTCCTTTAAACAACTAATAACGCTTCATTTTCTTTTTGCTGGTTATAAACATAAACACAAACAAGAATACACAAATTTTAAATTTCAATGAGACAGATATATCATCCACCTAAATCACTTACATTACTCACAGACCTTATTTCAAAAACTCTTTGTATTCAGAAAACCATTGGCAACGGGATTTGTTTGCTCCTATTGAGAGCTACACGAATCACGTGACCGCGCGGCGACGAGATCACTGTGTCACAACCGTCTATGTTTGCGACTCTCATGATAACGGCTCTGGTTCACACTTTGTAGATACCGCCAATTCATACTTTGCATGTGACGTCATAAGAACTGGCTGGCAGGCAAGAACGTCGTTCTCTAGCAACGAAACCCAGTAAACTAATCGAGGATCTTGCCAGGACGTCGCCAGTTTTAATATACTAAAGTTGGTGTTTTGAGGTGTAAACGACATGCCAGATAGTTGTTGTGCGATTGGATGCACTATGTCAATAGTGTAATCTTAACATAAACGTGGTAACACGTACGCCAGTAGGTGGCAAGAACGCGTTCATCTGTACGTGATTTTGATATGATATGAGAAGATAAATACATGGAGTATGAATGACACGTTACTGTTGAACTGCTTCTACTTATTACTTACTTACAGTTACTCCAAGTCTGGTAGAGACTTTGTCAGCTTCAAAGCAATGAAAACATCAGCGGATGCTGTGTATGGATCACACATTCCGAGTATGTTAATCTTTTCTTGATATCTAATTTTAACATTCGGTAACATATGGTCTAAATAGTTAATTGATTGTAGTATTAGAAATTTGCAAGGCTGCAATTCCCCTGGCTGGCCACTGTTTGTCGCCATTTTGTCAGCGTTTGTTGCCCGCCAGGTATCCATCACGTGACTGCAAAGTATGGATTCAAGTTCAAAACAAAGCTGTACTCTGATTGCTGGCTTGTTTGACCAGTTACGTTTTTATCCACTCATAAATAAAAAGGAACGACTGATTTTGAAAATGTAGTAGAGTAAAAAGTAAGATATTTAGGGCCCGAGCACCGATGGTGTGAGGACCCTCTTGGAATTGCTCTGTTTATTATTATTATTATTATTATTATTATTATTAGGGCCCAAGCCCAAAGGGCGAAGGCCCTATTGTTTTCCTAAGGATTATTTATTATTAGGGCCCAAGCCCTAAGGGCGAAGGCCCTATTGTTTTCCTAAGGATTATTAGGCCCAGCCCTAAGGGCGAAGGCCTATGTTTTCCTAAGGATATTTATTTTATTATTAGGCCCAACCAAAGGGCGAAGGCCCTATTGTTTTCCTAAGGATTATTAGGGCCCAAGCCCAAAGGGCGAAGGCCCTATTGTTTTCCTAAGGATTATTATTATTATTATTATTTTCTTCTAATTATTTTTTTACTACCTTTTGGACACTTTTGGAGGCCTTAACATGCTCAAAAACTCCTGAAAATTTGCACACATGTCAGAACCCGCGGCCATCAGGGCCGGGCTGAAGATGGTACCCGGGCGTGGCAGGGGGGCTCGACAGCGCCCCCTGGAACGGGGTCCGAAAACATGGTCCATAAATCAAACACGCTTGCATGTAATAATATGAAACTCGGTACACATGTAGATCTCATCGTTTCATATATACTTCGCACTCTAACTTTTTACCCCAGCCCAACAGGAAGTCGGCTATTTAGGCTTGTTTGGAAAACGCATGCAAAGGAATGTGAAACACTCCTCCTAGAGAATTCAAACACACGGCACGAAACTCGGTCAGCGTGAAGTCAAGACATTGAGGATGAAAGTTTGCGAGGGGATTTTTGATATCTCGAACGGTTTGGCCGTGGCGAGGAAACGAAATTATGGCGAGAAACGTGAAACAGGAAGTGTGTCATAACTACTGCATACATTAACTAATCTTGATGAAACTTCAGCAGTGTGTTCGTTGTAAGAGCCCGATCACATGGATGTGACTATTGTGAGTCAAAGTTATAGCGCCACCAACTGGCAGCAGGAAGTGTGTCACTTTCAAAATGCTTTTAAATCACCCTCTTATTTTTACCCGATTTGCTTCAAACTTCATGTGCATAATGTAGACACATGCCAGATGTAGACCTGTGAAAGGATTATTGATATCTTAGACACTGTTGCCATGGCAATGCATCAAACATTAATATTCCTTTTTTTAAGCTTTTTCATGCTTTTTTATGCTTTCGGGCACTTTTGGGGTTCTTAACGTGCTCAAACTCTTGAAACTTTGCACACAGGACAAAACCCGCGGCCATCAGTGCCAGGCTGAAGCTGGTACCCGGGCGTGGCAGGGGGGCTCGACAGCGCCCCCTTGAACGGGTCCGACAATTTGGTCCATATATCCAACACGCTTTACCCGATTTGCTTCAAACTTGATGTGTATAATGTAGACACAAGCCAGATGTAGACCTGTGAAAGGATTGTTGATATCTTAGATGCTGTTGCCGTGACAACGCATCAAACTTTAATATTCTTTTTGGATACTTTTGAGATTCTTAGCGCACTTTTGGGGCCCTTAACATGCTCAAAAACTCTTGAAACTTTGCACACGGGTCAGAAACCGCGGCCATCAGGGCCGGGCTGAAGCTGGTACCCGGGCGTGGCAGGGGGGCTCGACAGCGCCCCCTGGAACGGGGTCCGAAAACTTGGTCCATAAATCAAACATGTTTCTCCCGATTTGCTTCAAACTTGATGTGTATAATGTAGACACACGCCAGATGTAGACCTGTGAAAGGATTGTTGATATCTTAGATGCTGTTGCCGTGACAATGCATCAAACTTTAATATTCTTTTTGGATACTTTTGAGACTCTCAGCGCACCTTTGGGGCCCTTAACGTGCTCAAAAACTCTTTAATCTTTGCACACGGGTCAGAACCCGCGGCCATCAGGGCCGGGCTGAAGCTGGTACCCGGGCGTGGCAGGGGGGCTCGACAGCGCCCCCTGGAACGGGGTCCGAAAACTTGGTCCATAAATCAAACACGCTTGCATGTAATAATATGAAACTTGGTACACATATAGATCTCATCGATTCATATATCCTTTGTACTTTTACTTTTTACCCCAGCCCAACAGGAAGTCGGCTATTATGGTTTGTTTGAAAGCGTATGCCCCTGGAATTCGATATACTACTCCTAGAGAATTCAACCAATCGCCACGAAACTCAGTCAGCATGAAGTCAAGACATTGAGGATGAAAAATTGCCAGGGGATTTTTGATATCTCGAATGGTTTGGCCGTGGCGAGGAAACGAATTTATGGCGAATAATGGAAACAGGAAGTGTGTTATAACTTCTGCATACATTAACTGATCTTGATGAAACTTCAGCAGTGTGTTCGCTGTAAGAGTCCGATCACATGGATGTGACTATTGTGAGTCAAAGTTATAGCGCCACCAACTGGCAGCAGGAAGTGTGTCACTTCCTAAAGGCTTTGAAATCACCCTCTTATTTTTACCCGATTTGCTTCAAACTTCATCTGTATAATGTAAATACACTGCAGATGAAGACCTGTGAAGGGATTCTTGATATCTTTGAAACTGTTGCTGTGGCAACGCATCAAACTTTAATATTCTTGTTTGATGCTTTTGATGCTCTGAGTCAATATGGCAAGCCGTTTTAACATTTAATCATTTTAACCTACTAGTCTCTTTTTTCATGCTACTAGTACTTATTTTTTAGATACTAGTATCTATTCCATTAAGTAATAGTACTTATTCATTAGCGACTAGTGCTTATTCTTTAGTACTAGTGCCTATTCTTTAGATAGTAGTGCTTATTCTTTAGATATTCTTTTGAATACGTATTAGTAGCTAATGAATAAGTACTGGTATCTATTTAATAGGTACTAGTATGTAATGACTTAGAACTAGTATTTATTGAATAAATACTAGTATCTATTAATAGGTGCTATTATCTAAAATGTCATTTTCTCTCTCTCTCTCTCTGAGCCAATATGGCAAGCCGTTTTAACATTTAATCATTTTAACATACTAGTCTATTTTCATGCTACTAGTACTTATTTTTTAGATATTAGTATCTATTCCATTAAGTACTAGTACTTATTCATTAGCGACTAATGCTTATTCTGTTTAGAATATTCAAAGTGCTTATTCAATTTGTATGCTTATTTATATTTTCAGAGCAGAAAATCCGATTTTTCTGCTTATTCAATATTGCATCTAAAATGTGACTTGACGTGTGTGTGTGTGTGTGTGTGTGTGTGTGTGTGGTGTGTGTGTGTGTGTGTGTGTGTGTGTGTGTGCGTGTGCGTGTGCGTGTGCGTGTGCGTGTGTGTGTGTGTTTGTGTGTGTGTGTGTGTGTGTGTGTGTGTGTGAGAGAGAGATTGTGTCTGTTACAGTGACAAGAGTTTTTAAGCCTTGTCTTTTTGGATATATATATTTTTTATTAAAAAAAAATGTGCATACAACCCATGTATTTCAAATGTATTGTTTGCTTTAAATTAAATTAAGATTGTATGTTTGGTAATTGAACCTAAATAAATGTAAAATGAATGTGCTATATTTCAGATCAATATATTTGTTTTCCTTCATTTTAATCAACACTAACTTTATTCTCATCTGAATTATAAATAACTTATTTCTGTATAAAATAAAAAATCCCGAATAATCCAGACCAACCAGAGCACACTATTTCTACAACATCATCAGTGCTGAAGCGGGACTACCAGAGCCGTTCGGCAGATAGCGAGCAGATATTTTGTGTCACGTCGTGCACAATAACCCTAAAGGCACCAGGGTGGCGATGCCACCGGCTTTATATATATATATATATATATATATATATATATATATATATATATATATATATATATATATATATATATATATATATATATATAAATAAATATAGCTGCGAGCAGCGATGAAGGGCCAAAGCCGGCAGTACCGCCACCCTGGTGCACCAGGGTTGCGGTGCCACCGGCTTGGGCCCGTAATCGCTGCTCGCAGCTATATTTCTAATTATTTTTTTACTACCTTTTGGACACTTTTGGAGGCCTTAACATGCTCAAAAACTCCTGAATCTTTGCCCACATGTCAGAACCCGCGGCCATCAGGGCCGGGCTGAAGATGGTACCCGGGCGTGGCAGGGGGGCTCGACAGCGCCCCCTGGAACGGGGTCCGAAAACATGGTCCATAAATCAAACACGCTTGCATGTAATAATATGAAACTCGGTACACATGTAGATCTCATCGTTTCATATATACTTCGCACTCTAACTTTTTACCCCAGCCCAACAGGAAGTCGGCTATTAAGGGTTGTTTGGAAAACGCATGCAATGGAATGTGAAACACTCCTCCTAGAGAATTCAAACACACGGCACGAAACTCGGTCAGCGTGAAGTCAAGACATTGAGGATGAAAGTTTGCGAGGGGATTTTTGATATCTCGAACGGTTTGGCCGTGGCGAGGAAACGAAATTATGGCGAGAAACGTGAAACAGGAAGTGTGTCATAACTACTGCATACATTAACTAATATTGATGAAACTTCAGCAGTGTGTTCGTTGTAAGAGCGCGATCACATGGATGTGACTATTGTGAGTCAAAGTTATAGCGCCACCAACTGGCAGCAGGAAGTGTGTCACTTTCAAAATGCTTTTAAATCACCCTCTTATTTTTACCCGATTTGCTTCAAACTTCATGTGCATAATGTAGACACATGCCAGATGTAGACCTGTGAAAGAATTATTGATATCTTAGACACTGTTGCCATGGCAATGCATCAAACATTAATATTCCTTTTTTTAAGCTTTTTCATGCTTTTTTATGCTTTCGGGCACTTTTGGGGTTCTTAACGTGCTCGAAAACTCTTGAAACTTTGCACACAGGACAAAACCCGCGGCCATCAGGGCCAGGCTGAAGCTGGTACCCGGGCGTGGCAGGGGGGCTCGACAGCGCCCCCTTGAACGGGTCCGACAATTTGGTCCATATATCCAACACGCTTTACCCGATTTGCTTCAAACTTGATGTGTATAATGTAGACACAAGCCAGATGTAGACCTGTGAAAGGATTGTTGATATCTTAGATGCTGTTGCCGTGACAACGCATCAAACTTTAATATTCTTTTTGGATACTTTTGAGATTCTTAGCGCACTTTTGGGGCCCTTAACATGCTCAAAAACTCTTGAAACTTTGCACACGGGTCAGAAACCGCGGCCATCAGGGCCGGGCTGAAGCTGGTACCCAGGCGTGGCAGGGGGGCTCGACAGCGCCCCCTGGAACGGGGTCCGAAAACTTGGTCCATAAATCAAACAGGCTTTACCCTATTTGCTTCAAACTTGATGTGTATAATGTAGACACATGCCAGATGTAGACCTGTGAAAGGATTGTTGATATCTTAGATGCTGTTGCCGTGACAACGCATCAAACTTTAATAGTCTTTTTGGATACTTTTGAGATTCTTAGCACACTTTTGGGGCCCTTAACATGCTCAAAAACTCTTGAATCTTTGCACACGGGTCAGAAACCGCGGCCATCAGGGCCGGGCTGAAGCTGGTACCCGGGCGTGGCAGGGGGGCTCGACAGCGCCCCCTGGAACGGGGTCCGAAAACTTGGTCCATAAATCAAACACGCTTGCATGTAATAATATGAAACTTGGTACACATATAGATCTCATCGATTCATATATCCTTTGTACTTTTACTTTTTACCCCAGCCCAACAGGAAGTCGGCTATTATGGTTTGTTTGAAAGCGTATGCCCCTGGAATTCGATATACTACTCCTAGAGAATTCAACCAATCGCCACGAAACTCAGTCAGCATGAAGTCAAGACATTGAGGATGAAAAATTGCCAGGGGATTTTTGATATCTCGAACGGTTTGGCCGTGGCGAGGAAACGAATTTATGGCGAATAATGGAAACAGGAAGTGTGTTATAACTTCTGCATACATTAACTGATCTTGATGAAACTTCAGCAGTGTGTTCGCTGTAAGAGTCCGATCACATGGATGTGACTATTGTGAGTCAAAGTTATAGCGCCACCAACTGGCAGCAGGAAGTGTGTCACTTCCTAAAGGCTTTGAAATCACCCTCTTATTTTTACCCGATTTGCTTCAAACTTCATCTGTATAATGTAAATACACTGCAGATGAAGACCTGTGAAGGGATTCTTGATATCTTTGAAACTGTTGCCGTGGCAACGCATCAAACTTTAATATTCTTGTTTGATGCTTTTGATGCTCTGAGTCAATATGGCAAGCCGTTTTAACATTTAATCATTTTAACCTACTAGTCTCTTTTTTCATGCTACTAGTACTTATTTTTTAGATACTAGTATCTATTCCATTAAGTAATAGTACTTATTCATTAGCGACTAGTGCTTATTCTTTAGTACTAGTGCCTATTCTTTAGATAGTAGTGCTTATTCTTTAGATATTCTTTTGAATACGTATTAGTAGCTAATGAATAAGTACTGGTATCTATTTAATAGGTACTAGTATGTAATGACTTAGAACTAGTATTTATTGAATAAATACTAGTATCTATTAATAGGTACTATTATCGAAAATGTCATTTTCTCTCTCTCTCTCTCTCTGAGCCAATATGGCAAGCCGTTTTAACATTTAATCATTTTAACATACTAGTCTCTATTTTCATGCTACTAGTACTTATTTTTTAGATATTAGTATCTATTCCATTAAGTACTAGTACTTATTCATTAGCGACTAATGCTTATTCTGTTTAGAATATTCAAAGTGCTTATTCAATTTGTATGCTTATTTATATTTTCAGAGCAGAAAATCCGATTTTTCTGCTTATTCAATATTGAATCTAAAATGTGACTTGACGTGTGTGTGTGTGTGTGTGTGTGTGTGTGTGTGTGTGTGTGTGTGTGTGTGTGTGTGTGTGTGTGTGTGTGTGTGTGTGTGTGTAGTGTTGTGTGTGTGTGTGTGTGTGTGTGTGTGTTTGTGTGTGTGTGTGTGTGTGTGTGAGAGAGAGATTGTGTCTGTTACAGTGACAAGAGTTTTTAAGCCTTGTCTTTTTGGATATATATATATATTTTTATAAAAAAAAATGTGCATACAACCCATGTATTTTTAATGTATAGTTTGCTTTAAATTAAATTAAGATTGTATGTTTGGTAATTGAACCTAAATAAATGTAAAATGAATGTGCTATATTTCAGATCAATATATTTGTTTTCCTTCATTTTAATCAACACTAACTTTATTCTCATCTGAATTATAAATAACTTATTTCTGTATAAAATAAAAAATCCCGAATAATCCAGACCAACCAGAGCACACTCTACAACATCATCAGTGCTGAAGCGGGACTACCAGAGCCGTTCGGCAGATAGCGAGCAGATATTTTGTGTCACGTCGTGCACAATAACCCTAAAGGTACCAGGGTGGCGATGCCACCGGCTTTATATATATATATATATATATATATATATATATATATATATATATATATACATATATATATATATATATATATATATATATATATATATATATATATATATATATATATATATATATATAAATAAATATAGCTGTGAGCAGCGATAAAGGGCCAAAGCCGGCGGTACCGCCACCCTGGTGCACCAGGGTTGCGGTGCCACCGGCTTGGGCCCGTAATCGCTGCTCGCAGCTATATTTATTTATATATATATATATATATATATATATATATATATATATATATATTTTATTCTTCTTCTTCTAATTATTTTTTTACTACCTTTTGGACACTTTTGGAGGCCTTAACATGCTCAAAAACTCCTGAAACTTTGCACACGTGTCAGAACCGGCGGCCATCAGGGCCGGGCTGAAGATGGTACCCGGGCGTGGCAGGGGGGCTCGACAGCGCCCCCTGGAACGGGGTCCGAAAACATGGTCCATAAATCAAACACGCTTGCATGTAATAATATGAAACTCGGTACACATGTAGATCTCATCGTTTCATATATACTTCGCACTCTAACTTTTTACCCCAGCCCAACAGGAAGTCGGCTATTTAGGCTTGTTTGGAAAACGCATGCAAAGGAATGTGAAACACTCCTCCTAGAGAATTCAAACACACGGCACGAAACTCGGTCAGCGTGAAGTCAAGACATTGAGGATGGAAGTTTGCGAGGGGATTTTTGATATCTCGAACGGTTTGGCCGTGGCGAGGAAACGAAATTATGGCGAGAAACGTGAAACGGGAAGTGTGTCATAACTACTGCATACATTAACTAATCTTGATGAAACTTCAGCAGTGTGTTCGTTGTAAGAGCCCGATCACATGGATGTGACTATTGTCAGTCAAAGTTATAGCGCCACCAACTGGCAGCAGGAAGTGTGTCACTTTCAAAATGCTTTGAAATCACCCTCTTATTTTTACCCGATTTGCTTCAAACTTCATCTGTATAATGTAAATACACGGCAGATGAAGACCTGTGAATGGATTCTTGATATCTTTGAAACTGTTGCTGTGGCAATCCATCAAACTTTAATATTCTTTTTGGATGCTTTTGAGACTCTTAGCATGCCTGAAATTGCTTAAAATTGCATGAAACTCGACAGACAGATCATATTTATTAGCCAGGTGACATGTGCATAGTTTCAGAAATGGGCGTGGTGCAGGGACTCAGTAGCGCCACCTTTTGACAAAAGTGGGCGGGTTAGTTTCATCTAGAGTTACAAAAATCTGTATTTATATAGTTCTCCTCCAGCCAGACAACTTTCTAATTTACAGTCATTACCAATAACCAAGAGGAAGTCAGATATTTTGGTTTGAATATGGTCATTTCTCTCTGAGCCTACGTCTCTGTGACTGCTCTGTGTGTGTGTGTCTGTGAGTGTGGGAAGGGGGAGGGGGAGTGGGGCTATGCGCCTGCTCTCTGTGTGTGTGTCTGTGAGTGTGGGGAGGGGGAGGGGGAGGGGGAGTGGGGCTAGATTAACCATTTCACTGCTGTGTGGTTTGGCCTTCATTAAAAAAGGAAATAAATGTCTTAAGCCTTGTATTTTTTAAATACGTTTTTTTTTAATAAAGTAAAGGCATATAACAGACATGCTGCATTTAAATTTTTTTAATAAAACATTGTTTTTTATGTTTTTCAAGCCATTTGATTTATGAGGACTTTTGAAATGTCCTCATAAACCACCCATAAGTTGTAATACCAGTGTAATACACGTCATTATACAAATTTGTGTCCTCATAAATCACATAAACCAACCAACCCACACAAACCAACCCACACACACACACACACACACACACACACACCACACACACACACACACACACACACACACACACACACACACACACACACACACACACACACACACACACACACACACACACACACACACACACACCAAATTGACGGTGGGTGGCAATGGTATATTTAAAAGTGCATAATTGTAATATCTGCAAGGCACCCCTAGTCCAGTCTTATTAAATGTATGCTTCATCTTTCATTTTAATTTGTAAATTTGATCAATAAATTCAATTATTTAGAATAATAAGATACTATATGGCTGTTACCCTAGGTAGGGCTGATCAAATTACATCATTTACATTGAAAAATAACAATGCATTAAAAGATGTTATGAGATTGTTTTAAATATGAATCAATTAAAAATCGTTGGAAAGAATGATACTTTTAAACATAACACTGAACCGTCACTAGGTGTCGCCAGGCTACCGTCTTAATGAGCGAGTCATTGATTCATTCGTTCAAACGATTCGTTCGAACGACTGAGTCATTCATGAATGAGACAGGTATGGATTGGTCATTGAATCTAGGGTTTGCGATGTCTACCAATTTGGCATCAGACGATGTGTACAGTGAAACATCGCGATGGACGATGATATCGGGAGGAGGGGCGGGGCTAACGTTTTAATTTTTCACTTAAGCAATAAGCCCCGCAAAGCCGTGTTTTACAGTGGATTTAGAACAGCTAAGGGGCGTAGGCACAACGCGGAGATATTTTCCTCTACATCTCATCAGCCATTTTGATTTCGGCACGCTCTGAGTCTGCAGCAGCTGACCACTAGGAGCGAATGTACATGATGTACAATGTACACGTGACAGAGCAGCCAGATCCAGACTGTGCTTTCGCGCTGTGGCTGGCGCTGAGCCAGAGACAGACGCGTTCAGTGCTTGTCATATTATATCACAACTATTCAGTGTTTTTAACCACATAATGTTTATTTTAGGTTTCAGACATTTAAATGCATATAATTTATAGCAAAACAATACATTTATAGTTTGTAAAATACACAATGGTGTCTATGGAAGCAGCAATAACAACCCATTCAAATATATTTGCCGACGGATTTTATTCATATCAGACACACAGTGTGTAAGGAACTATAAAGTTAACTCTATTCTTCTCCCAGTTCACCGGCCATGTATTTCGGGAGAAACTGTTTTTTAAACGACAAAACAAACTCACTTACACACATTTGAGAATCAGAATAGAAGATAGTTGATGACATGGTAACCAGGTTTGTTAATATTTATAAATAAAAGCGCTAACGTTACATGTCACACAGCGCTATTTTGGCTGTGGTGAATCACGTGCCAAGCATGACGCGTCACCATGGAAACATGGGGGGGGGGGGGGGGGGTCGCGATGCTGGCGTAACTATGATGTGTGTGTGTGTGTGTGTGTGTGTGTGTGTGTGTGTGTGTGTGGTGTGTGTGTGTGTGTGTGTGTGTGTGTGGTGTGTGTGTGTGTGTGTGTGTGTGTGTGTGTGTGTGTGTGTGTGTGTGAGAGTGTGTGTCTGTTACAGTGAAAAGAGTTTAACCCTTTAAGGCAGTGGATCTCAATCCTGGTCCTAGGGAGCCACTGCTCTGCATAGTTTGTATGTCTCCCTCATTTAACACACCTGATTCAGATCATCAGCTCGTTAGGAAAGAGCTTTATTAACTGAAGTGGGTGTGTCAGATAAAGGAGACATATAAAATGTGCAGAGCAGTGGCACCCATAGGACCAAGATTGAGAACCACTGCTTTAAGGCCTTGTCTTTTTTGGATATATCTTCTTTTTTTTTATGTGCATACAACCCATATATTTTAAATGTATTGTTTGCTTTAAATTAAATTAAGATTGTATTTTTCGTAATTGAACCTAAATAAATTTAAAATTAATGTGCTATATTTCAGATCAATATAATTGTTTTCTTTCATTTTAATCAACACTAACTTTATTCTCTATCTGTATTATAAATAACTTATTTCTGCATAAATTAAAAAATCCCCAATAATCTAGACCAACCAGAACGCACTAATTCTACAACATCATCAGTGCTGAAGCGGAACTACCAGAGCCGTTCGGCAGATAGCGAGCAGATATTTTGTGTCACGTCGTGCACAATAACGCTAAAGGCACCAGGCTGGCGGTGCCACTGGCTTTATATATATATATATATATATATATATATATATATATATATATATATATATATATATATAAATATAGCTGCGAGCAGCGATGAAGGGCCAAAGCCGACGGTACCGCCACCCTGGTGCACCAGGGTTGCGGTGCCACCGGCTTGGGCCCGTAATCGCTGCTCGCAGCTATATTTATTATTATTATTCTTCTAATTATTTTTTTACTACCTTTTGGACACTTTTGGAGGCCTTAACATGCTCAAAAACTCCTGAAACTTTGCACACATATCAAACCCGCGGCCATCAGGGCCGGGCAGAAGATGGTACCCGGGCGTGGCAGGGGGGCTCGACAGCGCCCCCTGGAACGGGGTCCGAAAACATGGTCCATAAATCAAACACGCTTGCATGTAATAATATGAAACTCGGTACACATGTAGATCTCATCGTTTCATATATACTTCGCACTCTCACTTTTTACCCAAGCCCAACAGGAAGTCGGCTATTTAGGCTTGTTTGGAAAACGCATGCAAAGGAATGTGAAACACTCCTCCTAGAGAATTCAAACACACGGCACGAAACTCGGTCAGCGTGAAGTCAAGACATTGAGGATGAAAGTTTGCGAGGGGATTTTTGATATCTCGAATGGTTTGGCCGCGGCGAGGAAACGAAATTATGGCGAGAAACGTGAAACAGGAAGTGTGTCATAACTACTGCATACATTAACTAATCTTGATGAAACTTCAGCAGTGTGTTCGTTGTAAGAGCCCGATCACATGGATGTGACTATTGTGAGTCAAAGTTATAGCGCCACCAACTGGCAGCAGGAAGTGTGTCACTTTCAAAATGCTTTTATATCACCCTCTTATTTTTACCCGATTTGCTTCAAACTTCATGTGCATAATGTAGACACATGCCAGATGTAGACCTGTGAAAGGATTATTGATATCTTAGACACTGTTGCCATGGCAATGCATCAAACATTAATATTCCTTTTTTTAAGCTTTTTCATGCTTTTTTATGCTTTCGGGCACTTTTGGGGTTCTTAACGTGCTCGAAAACTCTTGAAACTTTGCACACAGGACAAAACCCGCGACCATCAGGGCCAGGCTGAAGCTGGTACCCGGGCGTGGCAGGGGGGCTCGACAGCGCCCCCTTGAACGGGTCCGACAATTTGGTCCATATATCCAACACGCTTTACCCTATTTGCTTCAAACTTGATGTGTATAATGTAGACACAAGCCAGATGTAGACCTGTGAAAGGATTGTTGATATCTTAGATGCTGTTGCCGTGACAACGCATCAAACTTTAATATTCTATTTGGATACTTTTGAGATTCTTAGCGCACTTTTGGGGCCCTTAACATGCTCAAAAACTCTTGAAACTTTGCACACGGGTCAGAAACCACGGCCATCAGGGCCGGGCTGAAGCTGGTACCCGGGCGTGGCAGGGGGGCTCGACAGCGCCCCCTGGAACGGGGTCCGAAAACTTGGTCCATAAATCAAACAGGCTTTACCCGATTTGCTTCAAACTTGATGTGTATAATGTAGACACATGCCAGATGTAGACCTGTGAAAGGATTGTTGATATCTTAGATGCTGTTGCCGTGACAACGCATCAAACTTTAATATTCTTTTTGGATACTTTTGAGATTCTTAGCACACTTTTGGGGCCCTTAACATGCTCAAAAACTCTTGAAACTTTGCACACGGGTCAGAAACCGCGGCCATCAGGGCCGGGCTGAAGCTGGTACCCGGGCGTGGCAGGGGGGCTCGACAGCGCCCCCTGGAACGGGGTCCGAAAACATGGTCCATAAATCAAACACGCTTGCATGTAATAATATGAAACTTGGTACACATATAGATCTCATCGATTCATATATCCTTTGTACTTTTACTTTTTACCCCAGCCCAACAGGAAGTCGGCTATTATGGTTTGTTTGAAAGCGTATGCCCCTGGAATTCGATATACTACTCCTAGAGAATTCAACCAATCGCCACGAAACTCAGTCAGCATGAAGTCAAGACATTGAGGATGAAAAATTGCCAGGGGATTTTTGATATCTCGAACGGTTTGGCCGTGGCGAGGAAACAAATTTATGGCGAATAATGGAAACAGGAAGTGTGTTATAACTTCTGCATACATTAACTGATCTTGATGAAACTTCAGCAGTGTGTTCGCTGTAAGAGTCCGATCACATGGATGTGACTATTGTGAGTCAAAGTTATAGCGCCACCAACTGGCAGCAGGAAGTGTGTCACTTTCAAAATGCTTTGAAATCACCCTCTTATTTTTACCCGATTTGCTTCAAACTTCATCTGTATAATGTAAATACACTGCAGATGAAGACCTGTGAAGGGATTCTTGATATCTTTGAAACTGTTGCTGTGGCAACGCATCAAACTTTAATATTCTTGTTTGATGCTTTTGATGCTCTGAGTCAATATGGCAAGCCGTTTTAACATTTAATCATTTTAACCTAGTAGTCTCTTTTTTCATGCTACTAGTACTTATTTTTTAGATACTAGTATCTATTCCATTAAGTAATAGTACTTATTCATTAGCGACTAGTGCTTATTCTTTAGTACTAGTGCCTATTCTTTAGATAGTAGTGCTTATTCTTTAGATATTCTTTTGAATACGTATTAGTAGCTAATGAATAAGTACTGGTATCTATTTAATAGGTACTAGTATGTAATGACTTAGAACTAGTATTTATTGAATAAATACTAGTATCTATTAATAGGTGCTATTATCTAAAATGTCATTTTCTCTCTCTCTCTCTCTCTGAGCCAATATGGCAAGCCGTTTTAAAATTTAATCATTTTAACATACTAGTCTCTATTTTCATGCTACTAGTACTTATTTTTTAGATATTAGTATTAGGGATGCACCGAAATGAAAATTCTTGGCCGAAACCGAAAACCGAAAAAGAGGAAACCAAGTCCGAAAACCGAAAACCGAAACACCGAAAGAAATTATGCCAATTATTAGTACCATTGCATTTATGGCTATGACTGTGTACTAACTTTACTAAAATCAAGGCATTGCAATTGCATAAATTAATATTAAAGTTTCAAAGAATAATTCAATTAGAAATTATTCAACTGTTTATTTAGCACATTGCAACAATGCACAGTATAAAATAAAATTCAAACTAAAATGTTTAACTTGACCCCACTCTGTACATTAAATAATAATGTCCAGGCCTACTGGCCTGCAGAAAGGTTTTAAAATTAAATGTTCTCTCATAAAAACAAAGTGCATTTAGGTCAGCATTTTAATTTTTTCTCTGTATGACTACTACGGTCCATTGTGCGGTTAGACTGAGCATACTGGTACACAATATTTTTACTAAGCCCATTTAAAATCGTATTTGATTGCAGCGCCGTAGCGCATTCGTGCAGCACTACCTCTCGCTCGTCCCTCTCTCCCTCTCTCTCTCGCGCGCGCGCGTGCTCTCTCTCCCTCATCATGGAACACCGACCGCTGCACAAATCTGTCCAACACCGCGCTGTCAATGTCGATGAACGCGCGCGTCGGAGGCGTTTTCCTTTTCTGTGCCGCTCATATTCAGCGTAGCGATCGGAATGTTTGGATTTTCGGCATTACATGTTTTTCAAATCGCTGTCCGTGGCGAGTCTTTCTCAGATATACTGAAATACGTGCAGACATGTTGCTTCAGACAAGCACGTGCAGGTCGCGGTTTCTGTTTACATCATCACAACATTTCGGCCGTATTGTTTCGGTGATAAAAGTATTTCAGATAAAAGAAAATTTTCGGTGGCCGAATATTCGGTGCATCCCTAATTAGTATCTATTCCATTAAGTACTAGTACTTATTCATTAGCGACTAATGCTTATTCTGTTTAGAATATTCAAAGTGCTTATTCAATTTGTATGCTTATTTATATTTTCAGAGCAGAAAATCCGATTTTTCTGCTTATTCAATATTTCATCTAAAATGTGACTTGACGTGTGGTGTTGTGTGTGTGTGTGTGTGTGTGTGTGTGTGTGTGTGTGTGTGTGTGTGTGTGTGTGTGTGTGTGTGTGTGTGTGTGTGTGTGTGTGTGTGTGTGTGTGTGTGTGTGTGTGTGCGTGTGTGTGTTGTGTTGTGTGTGTGTGTGTGTGTGTTTGAGAGAGAGATTGTGTCTGTTACAGTGACAAGAGTTTTTAAGCCTTGTCTTTTTGGATATATATATTTTTTATAAAAAAAAAAAAGTGCATACAACCCATGTATTTCAAATGTATTGTTTGCTTTAAATTAAATTAAGATTGTATGTTTGGTAATTGAACCTAAATAAATGTAAAATGAATGTGCTATATTTCAGATCAATATATTTGTTTTCCTTCATTTTAATCAACACTAACTTTATTCTCATCTGAATTATAAATAACTTATTTCTGTATAAAATAAAAAATCCCGAATAATCCAGACCAACCAGAGCACACTATTTCTACAACATCATCAGTGCTGAAGCGGGACTACCAGAGCCGTTCGGCAGATAGCGAGCAGATATTTTGTGTCACGTCGTGCACAATAACCCTAAAGGCACCAGGGTGGCGATGCCACCGGCTTTATATATATATATATATATATATATATATATATAATATATATATATATATATATATATATATATATATATATATATATAAATATAGCTGCGAGCAGCGATGAAGGGCCAAAGCCGGCGGTACCGCCACCCTGGTGCACCAGGGTTGCGGTGCCACCGGCTTGGGCCCGTAATCGCTGCTCGCAGCTATATTTTATTATTCTTCTTCTTCTTCTTCTTCTTCTAATTATTTTTTTACTACCTTTTGGACACTTTTGGAGGCCTTAACATGCTCAAAAACTCCTCACGATTTGCTTCAAACTTCATCTGTATAATGTAAATACACGGCAGATGAAGACCTGTGAATGGATTCTTGATATCTTTGAAACTGTTGCTGTGGCAATCCATCAAACTTTAATATTCTTTTTGGATGCTTTTGAGACTCTTAGCATGCCTGAAATTGCTTAAAATTGCATGAAACTCGACAGACAGATCATATTTATTAGCCAGGTGACATGTGCATAGTTTCAGAAATGGGCGTGGTGCAGGGACTCAGTAGCGCCACCTTTTGACAAAAGTGGGCGGGTTAGTTTCATCTAGAGTTACAAAAATCTGTATTTATATAGTTCTCCTCCAGCCAGACAACTTTCTAATTTACAGTCATTAGCAATAACCAAGAGGAAGTCAGATATTTTGGTTTGAATATGGTCATTTCTCTCTGAGCCTACGTCTCTGTGACTGCTCTCTGTGTGTGTGTGTCTGTGAGTGTGGGAAGGGGGAGGGGGAGTGGGGCTATGCGCCTGCTCTCTGTGTGTGTGTCTGTGAGTGTGGGGAGGGGGAGGGGGAGGGGGAGGGGGAGTGGGGCTAGATTAACCATTTCACTGCTGTGTGGTTTGGCCTTCATTAAAAAAGGAAATAAATGTCTTAAGCCTTGTATTTTTTAAATACGTTTTTTTTAATAAAGTAAAGGCATATAACAGACATGCTGCATTTAAATTTTTTTAATAAAACATTGTTTTTTATGTTTTTCAAGCCATTTGATTTATGAGGACTTTTGAAATGTCCTCATAAACCACCCATAAGTTGTAATACCAGTGTAATACACGTCATTATACAAATTTGTGTCCTCATAAATCACATAAACCAACCCACACAAACCAACCCACACACACACACACACACACACACACACACACACACACACACACACACACACACACACACACACACCACACACACCACACACACACACACACACACACACACCACACACACACACACACATACACACACACACACACACACCAAATTGACGGTGGGTGGCAATGGTATATTTAAAAGTGCATAATTGTAATATCTGCAAGGCACCCCTAGTCCAGTCTTATTAAATGTATGCTTCATCTTTCATTTTAATTTGTAAATTTGATCAATAAATTCAATTATTTAGAATAATAAGATACTATATGGCTGTTACCCTAGGTAGGGCTGATCAAATTACATCATTTACATTGAAAAATAACAATGCATTAAAAGATGTTATGAGATTGTTTTAAATATGAGTCAATTAAAAATCGTTGGAAAGAATGATACTTTTAAACATAACACTGAACCGTCACTAGGTGTCGCCAGGCTACCGTCTTAATGAGCGAGTCATTGATTCATTCGTTCAAACGATTCGTTCGAACGACTGAGTCATTCATGAATGAGACAGGTATGGATTGGTCATTGAATCTAGGGTTTGCGATGTCTACCAATTTGGCATCAGACGATGTGTACAGTGAAACATCGCGATGGACGATGATATCGGGAGGAGGGGCGGGGCTAACGTTTTAATTTTTCACTTAAGCAATAAGCCCCGCAAAGCCGTGTTTTACAGTGGATTTAGAACAGCTAAGGGGCGTAGGCACAACGCGGAGATATTTTCCTCTACATCTCATCAGCAACTTTGATTTCGGCACGCTCTGAGTCTGCAGCAGCTGACCACTAGGAGCGAATGTACATGATGTACAATGTACACGTGACAGAGCAGCCAGATCCAGACTGTGCTTTCGCGCTGTGGCTGGCGCTGAGCCAGAGACAGACGCGTTCAGTGCTTGTCATATTATATCACAACTATTCAGTGTTTTTAACCACATAATGTTTATTTTAGGTTTCAGACATTTAAATGCATATAATTTATAGCAAAACAATACATTTATAGTTTGTAAAATACACAATGGTGTCTATGGAAGCAGCAATAACAACCCATTCAAATATATTTGCCGACGGATTTTATTCATATCAGACACACAGTGTAAGTATAAAGTTAACTCTATTCTTCTCCCAGTTCACCGGCCATGTATTTCGGGAAAAACTGTTTTTTAAACGACAAAACAAACTCACTTACACACATTTGAGAATCAGAATAGAAGATAGTTGATGACATGGTAACCAGGTTTGTTAATATTTATAAATAAAAGCGCTAACGTTACATGTCACACAGCGCTATTTTGGCTGTGGTGAATCACGTGCCAAGCATGACGCGTCACCATGGAAACATGGGGGGGGGGGTGGGGTCTCGATGCTGGCTTAACTATGATATCGTCTATCGGCACAACCCTAATTGAATCTTTGAGTAAACCAATTTGTCCAAAATGCTGAATCATTCAGTAATGAGAAAACATGTTGCTGTGAGATACGCAATGGTTCTGCTGTGATCTTTGTTTAACTATTTTCGCTGCTGAAACAGAAAAACCGTCAATATTGCATCTAAAATGTAAGTGACTTGACGTGTGTGTGTGTGTGTGTGTGTGTGTGTGTGTGTGTGTGTGTGTGTGTGTGTGTGTGTGTGTGTGTGTGTGTGTGTGTGTGTGTGTGTGTGTGTGTGAGAGAGTGTGTCTGTTACAGTGAAAAGAGTTTAACCCTTTAAGGCAGTGGATCTCAATCCTGGTCCTAGGGAGCCACTGCTCTGCATAGTTTGTATGTCTCCCTCATTTAACACACCTGATTCAGATCATCAGCTCGTTAGGAAAGAGCTTTATTAACTGAAGTGGGTGTGTCAGATAAAGGAGACATATAAAATGTGCAGAGCAGTGGCACCCATAGGACCAAGATTGAGAACCACTGCTTTAAGGCCTTGTCTTTTTTGGATATATCTTCTTTTTTTTTTATGTGCATACAACCCATATATTTTAAATGTATTGTTTGCTTTAAATTAAATTAAGATTGTATGTTTGGTAATTGAACCTAAATAAATTTAAAATTAATGTGCTATATTTCAGATCAATATAATTGTTTTCTTTCATTTTAATCAACACTAACTTTATTCTCTATCTGTATTATAAATAACTTATTTCTGCATAAATTAAAAAATCCCCAATAATCCAGACCAACCAGAGCGCACTAATTCTACAACATCATCAGTGCTGAAGCGGAACTACCAGAGCCGTTCGGCAGATAGCGAGCAGATATTTTGTGTCACGTCGTGCACAATAACGCTAAAGGCACCAGGGTGGCGGTGCCACTGGCTTTATATATATATATATATATATATATATATATATATATATATATATATATATATATATTATATATATATATATATATATTATTATATATATAAATATAGCTGCGAGCAGCGATGAAGGGCCAAAGCCGACGGTACCGCCACCCTGGTGCACCAGGGTTGCGGTGCCACCGGCTTGGGCCCGTAATCGCTGCTCACAGCTATATTTAGGGCCCAAGCCCAAAGGGCGAAGGCCCTATTGTTTTCCTAAGGATTATTTATTATTATTATTATTTTTCTTCTACCTTTTGGACACTTTTGGAGGCCTTAACATGCTCAAAAACTCCTGAAACTTTGCACACATGTCAGAACCCGCGGCCATCAGGGCCGGGCTGAAGATGGTACCCGGGCGTGGCAGGGGGGCTCGACAGCGCCCCTGGAACGGGGTCCGAAAACATGGTCCATAAATCAAACACGCTTGCATGTAATAATATGAAACTCGGTACACATGTAGATCTCATCGTTTCATATATACTTCGCACTCTAACTTTTTACCCCAGCCCAACAGGAAGTCGGCTATTTAGGCTTGTTTGGAAAACGCATGCAAAGGAATGTGAAACACTCCTCCTAGAGAATTCAAACACACGGCACGAAACTCGGTCAGCGTGAAGTCAAGACACTGAGGATGAAAAATTGCCAGGGGATTTTTGATATCTCGAACGGTTTGGCCGTGGCGAGGAAACGAAATTTATGGCGAGAAACGTGAAACAGGAAGTGTGTTATAACTACTGCATACATTAACTAATCTTGATGAAACTTCAGCAGTGTGTTCGTTGTAAGAGCCCGATCACATGGATGTGACTATTGTGAGTCAAAGTTATAGCGCCACCAACTGGCAGCAGGAAGTGTGTCACTTCCAAAATGCTTTTAAATCACCCTCTTATTTTTACCCGATTTGCTTCAAACTTCATGTGCATAATGTAGACACATGCCAGATGTAGACCTGTGAAAGGATTATTGATATCTTAGACACTGTTGCCATGGCAATGCATCAAACATTAATATTCCTTTTTTTAAGCTTTTTCATGCTTTTTTATGCTTTCGGGCACTTTTGGGGTTCTTAACGTGCTCGAAAACTCTTGAAACTTTGCACACAGGACAAAACCCGCGGCCATCAGGGCCAGGCTGAAGCTGGTACCCGGGCGTGGCAGGGGGGCTCGACAGCGCCCCCTTGAACGGGTCCGACAATTTGGTCCATATATCCAACACGCTTTACCCTATTTGCTTCAAACTTGATGTGTATAATGTAGACACAAGCCAGATGTAGACCTGTGAAAGGATTGTTGATATCTTAGATGCTGTTGCCGTGACAACGCATCAAACTTTAATATTCTTTTTGGATACTTTTGAGATTCTTAGCGCACTTTTGGGGCCCTTAACATGCTCAAAAACTCTTGAAACTTTGCACACGGGTCAGAAACCGCGGCCATCAGGGCCGGGCTGAAGCTGGTACCCGGGCGTGGCAGGGGGGCTCGACAGCGCCCCCTGGAACGGGGTCCGAAAACTTGGTCCATAAATCAAACAGGCTTTACCCGATTTGCTTCAAACTTGATGTGTATAATGTAGACACACGCCAGATGTAGACCTGTGAAAGGATTGTTGATATCTTAGATGCTGTTGCCGTGACAACGCATCAAACTTTAATATTCTTTTTGGATACTTTTGAGATTCTTAGCGCACTTTTGGGGCCCTTAACATGCTCAAAAACTCTTGAAACTTTGCACACGGGTCAGAAAACGCGGCCATCAGGGCCGGGCTGAAGCTGGTACCCGGGCGTGGCAGGGGGGCTCGACAGCGCCCCCTGGAACGGGGTCCGAAAACTTGGTCCATAAATCAAACACGCTTGCATGTAATAATATGAAACTCTGTACACACATAGATCTCATCGATTCATATATCTTTGTACTTTTACTTTTTACCCCAGCCCAACAGGAAGTCGGCTATTATTGTTTGTTTGGAAGCGTATGCCCCTGGAATTCGATATACTAATCCTAGAGAATTCAACCAATCGACACGAAACTCGGTGTGCATGAAGCCAAGACATTGAGGATGAAAAATTGCCAGGGGATTTTTGATATCTCGAACGGTTTGGCCATGGCGAGGAAACGAATTTATGGCGAATAATGGAAACAGGAAGTGTGTTATAACTTCTGCATACATTAACTGATCTTGATGAAACTTCAGCAGTGTGTTCGCTGTAAGAGTCCGATCACATGGATGTGACTATTGTGAGACTAAGTTATAGCGCCACCAACTGGCAGCAGGAAGTGTGTCACTTCCTAAATGCTTTGAAATCACCCTCTTAATTTTAACCAATTTGCTTCAAACTTTATGTGTATAATGTAAACACACGGCAGATGTAGACCTGTGAAAGGATTATTGATATCTTAGATACTGTTGCCGTGGCAACGCATCAAACTTTAATATTCTTGTTTGATGCTTTTGAGACTCTTAGCATGCTTGAAATTGCATGAAACTCGACAGACACAGGTATGCATATTGTTCAGATCAACCTGGACAACTTTCTAATTAACTGTCATTAGTCAGACCAAGAGGAAGTTAGATATTTTGGTTTGAATATGGTCATTTTCTCTCCCTCTCTCTCTGAGCCAATATGGCAAGCCGTTTTTAACATTTAATCATCAATCATCATCAAGTCTACTAGTCTCTATTTTCATGCTACTAGTTCTTATTTTTTAGATACTAGTATCTATTCCATTAAGTACTAGTACTTATTCATTAGCGGACTAGTGCTTATTCTTTAGATACTAGTGCTTATTCTTTAGTATTCTTTTGAATACGTATTAGTAGCTAATGAATAAGTACGGGTATCTTTAATAGGTACTAGTATCTAATGACTTAGTACTAGTATTTATTGAATAAATACTAGTATCTATTAATAGCTACTAGTATCTAAAATGTCATTTTCTCTCTCTCTCTCTGAGCCAATATGGCAAGCCGTTTTAAACATTTAATCATTTTAACCTACTAGTCTCTATTTTCATGCTATGTATTATTTTTAGATATATTATCTATTCCATTAAGTACTAGTACTTATACTTAGCGCTGTGCTTATTCTGTTAAATATTCAAAGTGCTTATTTAATTTTT